>JAIPRN010004748.1:0-13465 GCA_025469175.1 Geopemphigus sp. TES_GeoC_2020
TGGTTTACAAAAAAAAAAAAAAACAAAAGAAAGTTCGCGCGGCCGACTGATTCGTGTTTTATATGTGCGGGGGTGGGGAGTACTACCATGCACGACTTGGCGGGCGATTTCATCATCACCACCAACCATTTACACGTACACGGTTGGGATTAGGCGATTCGAGCGCGGCGAGCACGTGCTGGGCCATCGCGAACGGCGGGAACCGTACCGCCGAGCCGCGCGATCGACAAGTTGGCCGAAAACTTCGCGGGATCATCGACAGCCGTCGGTAAACGAAGAACGCGCGCGGGAACAACCGCGGAGCTATCGGACGCGAACTTACAAACCCGGAAACGGCACCGGCGCTGGGACAGTGTCCACGTACCGCGGCTTTTTAACAACACCCCCCCCCCGCGGTCCCGCCGGCTGTTTGTTGACGGTTGTCCGTCCCCGATTCCGTTGTTCGTAATCGCCCATATTACGCGTTCCCTTTATCTACTCACGGTATTTGGCAACTTTTCATGCTCAAATGAGCTTTAAAACTCGACATCATCGGTCCCACGGGTTTGAGGATCGGTGCCGTCAAATTTCTGCCGAGCAAACTGAAGCCCAGTATAGTGCACGTCAATGTCGTGGTAATCGGCAACGGTTGAAAGTAAAATATCTTCGGGAAATACGTTACTTCGGGAAACGTGTCGTTCATTAGGATCAACGCGATCTTGTCGGGCGCGTCGGGCTCTTGTGGCCAGGACTGGAAATACTGGCCGACGTTGTAACGCATGCTGTCGTTCATGTTGTCGTACGGACGGTACTTCGAAAATATCTGAACATATAAGCGCGTTCGTCGGTCCGTCGTATTTTGTGTGCCGGGCGGGGCGGTAGGTAGAACCGTCGTCGTTCGTTTGTCGCGGCAACCGTCATTCGCCGTCCCGCGATTTTTGGAAAGCGTCATTTTCGGGCCACTACCGTAAACGGCGCGCGCGCGCGGGCGGGCGGACATACTCACGGGCGTCGCCAGGATTACGCGATTGGGGTGATGGCCCGACCGAATTTGCACGGACCACTTCCCCCTCGTATAAAAAAAAAAAAACAAAAAACCCGTCAACGCGCGAGGTCATTTATAACGCCGTAAAAAACGAATGGTTCGCGGTTATTTGTCGAAAATCTTAAATAAGCTTTTCGGGGTTCGAGGAATAAAATACGTCGACCGGTCCGACGACCTACGTTACGAATAAAACGAGTGTTGGCCGTTCAAACGATCGTCTTCTCGCGCGTAATTATGTCGGTTACGTTATTCGAACGGACAAATAGCGTATAAAAACCGACACATTTTGGTGTTCGCGCGACGAAAACGTGTCGTTTCGTTTCGATATTGTTCCGAATCACGGTAACTATTTTCGTCGTTTTTTTGTTTTTAATCGCGTCGGAATATCGTCGAGGATATCGGACGGCGGCATCTCAGGAACTCCACGATGTTCGTCGCGTGCGGTTTAGGCGCGACGGTTTGCGTTTCGTCGACCGGGGAACCGATTGGGCCCGGGTACACACACCTATTGGTCGAAGGGACCAATTTACGGTCGAATTATTATAAGGAGCTGAGATTTTTATCGTGCCCGTCTTATACGTTGTTCGTATGGAGGGCGCGATTCGTGTAGACGTGTCCCACCGTGTCTCGCGCCCTCCAGATCGGACGATTTTTACAATCGATTTTTTCGTGAATGTTGTAAAATTGTTCGTAGAAACGAACGACGATGACATTCCATGGGGGGGAGGCGTATTGCTGATTTAATGGAAAAGGTAACCGCCGAAAACAACGGAAATAAATAATTCGTTCGGACGGCGAAGTGCCGTAAAAAAGTCCAATAACCGTCCACCGAATACGGGCCGATGAAATCGAGCGGTCGATGCGAGGTGGGAAGGTAGAGCCAGCCCTCTTCCCGATCGTGTACCGTTTCCTTTATTTTAACTACCGGGGTGGGGGCGGGAGAAAACACGACGTAATTACCGATCTACGACGTCTGTACCTGGGGAGGGAGTGGACGCTATATATCTTCTACGATTTGGGGTCGGCCGAAAGGCTGAGGACACCATGTATATATATATACACTAACTGTATACGCGCGAGTGTGGTGCAAAGTCAATATCAGGATAACGATAGTGTGATTGGAAATCGGGTTGCCGACCGAACGAACAAACTACGACGAATATACGAAGTTAACGTTTTCGCTTACCCTCGTTTCACTTTTGCTATCCGCGTTGAACCTCGAGTTGTTCACGCAGTTGTTCAACGTGATCACGAATCGCGGGTGTATTAACGTGCCCGTGCACATTTTCTGGACACAATCGGCGTCCGAATTGTATAAGAACGATTTCAGGAACACGATGTACGGATATTGGTTGTCGGACACCTCTTTGCCTTTGTAGAACCGTTTATTCAGTCGGTGTTGCCCATCGTCCGGCGACTGGTCACGACGCAGATGGTCGTCATTCAACGACACGTGGCGGACGGTAAAGGCTAGGACGAATAACGCCGTGGACAAAACGGCCGTAATCGAACCGCCGAACGTGACCGTCATGTTTGTTCTCGACTGGCGAAACTGTTTTGAACCCGTCGGGTGCGACGCCGCGCGAATTGAACGACTGCCGCCGAGCCGTTACTCCGCGAAACACGATTATTTGTTTATTCGTTATCGTCGTGCACAAATTGTTTTACGGCCTATTAGAAACGAATCTATATAAACGTAACCCGTTAGTAATTTTTAAAAATAAGCGTTTAATTATCGTTTAAAACGTCCAAAATGCGTATACGCACTAAATACAGAACGTCGTTATATATAATACAACGATATAGATTATATATATATTGAGAGAGAAGATTCGGAAACAGTAAGAATGGTTATGGAATTGAGCGTTGAAGGAAGAAGAGAAAGACTATAGAAGAAGTGGTTAAACGTGATTGAGTGTGATATAAGGATTGCGTTGGTGTGTGCGCGTGAATAATGTAAGGGATTGTTGCGCGAACACTATTATGTGGTTATAATTGCCTATATAATAATCGTAAACGTTTTTATAACGAAATGATTGTAGTTATTTCTATATAATAATTGTAAACGTTCATATAACGATATAATGATATCCTATGATATAGAAATTATTAGACAATATCGGGCATTATATTCGATAGTGCCTTGTCCCAGAAAATCGAGTCAGTGTGATATTTGTAGAGTATCGAGTGTGTGGTGTTTGTCAGAGCATCGGTCAGACCTTCCGTAATATTTAGTATAAGACACAATTAATTCTGTTTCGCGGCGAATGTTTAATAAATATAGTGTATGGTTAATTCAACCATTTGTTGTCCACTTTCTTTACAGAATTTTTGTTGTGGAGACGTCCATAACAAGATGGCTGACCTCAAATAGCTGGGAAAAGGGCGAGGAAGAATAAAACGTGCGTGTATATATGTATACGTCTTAATCAAATTGTCGTCCATTTTTAACGCGTTAAAATATTTTCTATAACTAGTTGAAATATGTTTTTTTCACTCTAAAAGTAACCATAACGAATTATTATTCGTATTATATCCGAGTTCTTAATTATTTTAATCGATAATACCGTTCGCGAATTGTCGCTGTTTAGTATAATTATCGAACACGGTGTTATTGTTACGTACGAGTTACGGGCATTTTTGCGCGTAACAAAATGTATCATAAACTGAAAGAATCGGAGAGGATCAGGTACGATAACGAAATGCGAAGATTACGAGAGAAATTGTCCAACGAGTGTTTCAAAGCCGAAACGGTTAAGCAAATGAAAAACTTGACAATAGACGATAGGAACATGATGGAATACGTTTATCCGGTGAACGTTCCTGCGACGAATGAAGCGTTGTTGCACGTGGAACAGCAGACGAACGTGGACAACACGCAGCAGCAGAATGACTTCGGCCGTCGCGTCGAGGGTACGTCGAAAAACGTAACGGGCAACGAGGACAACGAAAATAGTATTCACTTGGGCGCGTGGCCGGAGAAGAGCAAGGAGACTATAAACGATTCGAAACACGCGGAAACGCAAAACGACGAAAACGCAATGGCGGAGGAGGGGAAAAAGCGCGACGGTATTGGCAAAGACGAGTGAGGCGAAATTGTCGACATTTCGATAAATTGGTGATCGTAAGCCCGTTAGGAATTCCGGACGGAACCGGGAGATTACAATCACCGAACCCCCTCTAGATAGTGGCCAATCGCGGTTTAATCGTAAACGTTAGATTTGCAGACGGCGAACGCAAAGTGAGCATTTCATCCGCGAATTACGAACGATTAACTTTATCCGAGGAGGTATCGCGACCTCCGTCGCCGTTGCCGACGACGACGCGATCGTGCTTAACTACACTCGAAGCGTCCAGGGTGGCTCGTACGTTGGAAAAATGGGTGAATCGATTTCGCCTTCAGAACACGCTGGACGGTGCGGAAAACGACGAACCGGTGGCCGATTCGAACGTCGGACACGGCGGCGACGACAAGACCGGGCCGACGAAAATGGCGAAATTGTGGGCGTTCGTGCCGAAAATACTTGAACAGACGGCCAAGGAGTTGCGGTTGTCCGGGACGTTCGTCACGTTGCAACGGACGAACGACTTGATGCTGAAGGCGACGGTCGACGAACGCGAACTCGAAAAGAAATTGTCGTCCAATCGAGCCAAGTTGAACGATTTGCGGACCAAAAAAAATAAATACAAAGAACTTTACAACGTAATTATACCAAAGCCCCGATGTCGGGCCGGTTTGTTCAGTAGATTAGGTTGAAGTACGATTTGTCCCGTCGGTTCGAAGCATTTGCTGTATGTTAACAAGTCGTGTGCGAGTTTGTGTGTCTTATGGTTAAGTGGTAACCGTTGATTATACAGTTTTTTCGTCATAACGTTTACAACCGTGTCAGTGGACGCTGTCTTCTTTCAAGTCGTCGTACAGATTGTAAATTTCGCCACTTTTAATAAAAAAAAAAAAAAATGTTTACGATCGATAATAACTCGAACTAATCGGATTGTCCGGTACTCGACATCCAATTATCCGGTCAAGAATTACTTAAATTTCGATAATATTATGGGTATAGCGTTGCGCGTGAGTTTTTGAACGAATTTCACCTAGTCTGTGGGGTGTGTACGTCGCATTTGAATATAAAATTTTATTGCCGAGTTGTCGAAACTATCGCGCGCGCCTAAACGTGTTTCGCCGATGATTGGACGTATATTTTCGCAACGTGTTTTTAGGAAGAGAAGTGGCGCGACGAAAAACGATTGTTGGCGAAATCGTACGACGAAACCATAGGGCTAATAGAAGTGGAAGACGAGTACTTACGGACGTGGGAAGATCGGTGGTTGGTTGAAAGTAGAGAGCTCTTAGACGAAGAAGAGAAAAGTCTTCGAAAGCGGTTGGAAACGGTCGACGAAGAATACACTATTGAAAACAATTATATGAACGAAGCTAAACAATTTTTCCTTAATTATACCGCGAAGATAAGCGTTATGGTGGAAACGTGGGAGAAAATATACGCCAAAGACGTGGGCGCGATCGACTTACACATATTGTCCTTGGAAGAAGTACAAGACGGTTTGAACGAGTCGTATGAGAAGTTGTGGAATAATGTCGATGAATTGCGATTAAAAGTAGACGAACAGGAACGACTTAAAAATATTCGCGTAAACCGTATCAGTAAAACGGACGTCAATAGTGAACAAAGTGTAGGTGAACAGGAGATGTTCGAAGAGTACGAAGAATTCAAAAACGAAAATAACGACACTTAATTAGGCCCGTAGATTTAACGAGAACGCAAATCATTTACGTAACTCGGGTTACCTGTTATTGCTTTAAATCGACGCGATCGATATCGAACAAATATATATACATATATAACAATGTTCGTCCTTTGCATATTAACCGTGACGAACTTCTTCTTGTGATTTTCGTAGCCTTTATGTTGTATTTCAAACGAATTGGCCACCACCTATATCCTCTACCACTTCTTTTCATTGTCTATTCGATTCCAACGCAACTTTGACGTCCTTATTTCCCGCGTTAAACGCGTGGGCTACCTAAATAACAATCGTTTCGACCGAGACTAACCGTTTCCAAAATTTCGCAAAACCCTTTGGTTTTGTACGTTACGCGTTAAATAATCAAAACAGCCGTAACGTATTCCAAACGAAACGCCGCTCGCGAACGATACATGCAATAGTTTCAATTCCTATAAACGAAATATTCCCGCAACGGACTCCAACGGATCGTTGCGGTACGTACGTGCCCGAATTGTGGGTCGACACGTCCAAAAATGTGGAACGAATCAAACGTAATTTCGGTTCGAATGTTGGCGGTAATAACGTATTTCGATGTTGCCGGTATTTTTTTTTTTTTAATAAAACGTTCGTAAATATTTTCCTTTCGGACGTTTTTCGTTTATACAGTAATTGGAAAGTTCGAATTTTTGGAGTGTCGATAAGGGAAAATGTCGTGGAAAATGCGACTTTAATTTTAATATATATTTCGGACCTTTAATCGTATGAACGTGTACGTTTAGAATAATAATAATAATAATGAAATAACGAAATATTTATTTATGGAAATTAATATTAAAATTTATGTCGATCTAGTATTTATTCGAATAAATAATTATTTATTTCACGAATAATGAAATCGATTTATATACTACGTGTAATAAATAGTAGATAAATATTTCAGCTTCGGTGTAGGAGAGCGAAACAATATTTTCGCCCGATCTAACACCTCACGAATAAAATTGGTTATGGTGACAAAGCTTTGTTGGTATTAGGTAATACTAATTATATATAGCGATTTACGCTGAAATACGTTTGATTTTCGATATATAAACGAATTGCAACTTATACATTCCGACGACGTATCGAAATCGAGACAATTATACATATATATTATATAAACAGTGCCATAGCTAGCCGCAGCATCGCACAATTGACGGTACGTATTAAGGAAATTTTTTTTAAAAATTAAAAACAATATTGACGAAATACGAAAAGAAAAGTTTTTATAATATAATAATAGTTCGTCGTTTCGTCGTCGTCGCGTATGTTAATCTTCGCGTAATATTTTCGCCCGTCCTTACGTACGGTTTCATCGCCAACGGGCCCGCCCGTATTCTCGTCGGTCGCGTACGCGGTGGCGGCGGCGCCGAGTACGTCGACCGCCAAAACCATCGCCGCTCGTGCGCGCGGTATCGATAACGGCGCCTTATCATTCGCGTCTTGTTAACGGCGCGTTATCACTCGTATGTTTCTAAACGGCGTATTATCATTCGCGCGGTGCTCTCCGTCGCCGTTTCGGAAACATAGTGTCCACGTCTCCCCGTGACTGACACACACCCTCGTCGTTTGAATCCGACGCGACAATTCGGCCGTATCGCGCCGCCGTACGACGCGTTTTCTCGCCAATTTTCCGTGCCCGTTCCGCGACGATGCGTCGCCGCGTCTCGTCCGTAAATTAACGCGCGCGCGCCCCCCCGTGACACTCGACAAACTCGTGGACCGACCGACTGACACAATGGACGGTTCGCGGACCGACGAACACGACGGGCGACGTAACGACGGCCATTCCCTTGCCGACGTTCAATGCGATTCAGGTACGGTACAAATAGCTCGCCGAACGGTCGCCAGCGCGCCCGACTTTCTCGTCGGGTCAGTCGGTGGTAGCCCGTCCGTCGGACGACAATTGGAATGCATGTGCGATTACCCGTCTCACACTCGAAATTCTCGTCGAGCTTGTGCTCGGGATGTTTTTCAAAAAATTTCGGCTTAAAGTTTTTCGATTTCGTCTTACGGATTCCGTTTAATTACGCTTACCACACCGTACGATAATAAATACAATTTATTGCGCCACTACGCCCTTCATACGCCACAATTCTGTCTTCACTTGCTTCGACAATTTTGATAGGAAATTTATCGTAAATGTCTATACGGTAATTTGTGTTGTCTATAAAAGTAACCGAGTACGCGTTTACTAATATGAAATTGTTTTCGTCAAAACGATAAATTTTTTCACCGAATAACGTTTATTTATATATACGTATTGCGTATATTATAAATACAATTTCGTATCAATAAAATCGACCGCGATTTTATCATTTGTTTTAAACACCGGTCAGATACACACTCGAATCCGTACGTTATATAAACACCGTTGTACTTTCTTTTTTCCCAATTTGTTTAGTGGATTTGAAGTACAAAAAACTTTTAAAAAAATAACGTCCGCACTACGATTTATATTTTACTTTACAATTTAATTCACTTAACTGTACCGATATCATTTCGACCGGTTCGACAAATTATATAACGTTATTGTATATTGTGCACATTGTTCGGTAGTATGTTCCCTACAACGACCAATTTCCTGTGGTTAGAGATAGAGTAATAATAGAATAATTGAATGCGATTAAATGTTTAAATAAAAATATTTACGTCATGTTGTTTATTATGATATTACAGAAGTCGATTTGTTATTGAACAATGACGAAGAATACAGTCATCCTTATTCGGACGAATATGTGTTACTGGAAAGAAAGATGCGCAATCGGTTATCATTTTATTTCATGAACCCGATCGAGAAATGGAAGACAAGAAGGCGATTCCCGTACAAATTTTTAGTCCAAATTATCAAAATAATATTGGTTACGCTTCAGGTAATCTATCGAATGTATTTCGATTGAAACATTTTTTATACATGAACGAAAAATTGAAAATAAGAAAGAAAATACGGATATAGTAGTGAAATATATGTAATGGTAATTACAAATTGTAATACTAAACTATGACTTTTAATCGAAACCAATAGGGAATAAACCATGTTAAATACGACGCGTTTGTTCGTCTTTTATAATACTCGTTGCCTTTTATATCTATCATATTTTATTTATTTTTCATTCGTATGTACAATGTTTTATTATTTTCATATTTTTAATTTTTCTTCATGTTTTGTTTATTGTATTTGAATTGTTGGTATAACGTGCAATTTTTGTCTCAGCTTTCATTGTTCGCTCATACTCGCTATAGCCATGTAAATTACTCGTGGGGTAATAGAATTACATTTTCTCATTTATTCATTAAAGGATGGGACTCTGCTCGTGAAGTAGTCTCCTATCCACCTGCTCAAGGACCATTGGCCGTCTATGATATTCAATCGTTTTATTCAACTATAGATTACGCTGTGGTTGGTGTAAGTATATAAGACATTTTGTAAACAGAGACACTTGCGTTTGAATGTAAAACACATTATATAATTAAAAAGAAACAAAACCCGTTAATTATATTTACATTCAAGTACGACAAACATATTTTTTTACGTACAATTAAATTAAATTAATTTTTTTTAGTTAAACGATAAATGTATTATTAATTTTTTATGTTTATGTATAAATTTGGCACGCTTAAACGATGTATGTTATTATGGTTTTAATTTCAATTTTGACTTGTAACTATTGTTTTTTTACTATTTTCTGAATAAACCTTAAACAGTCGCATTCGTTTATCTTAGATAAGATATTTTGCACATCAATGTAAAATATTTTTACTCTTGAAATAAAATTAAAAATTAAATACTGGACAGTTAGTGTTGTAATATACTTATTGATTTTATATTAAATAATTAAACGTCCAAAAAACCATTAATTGTTATCGTTTAATTTTTCAAATTATACTTGTAAATACAAAATATCCATGCTGTATTCATATATGATATATCTCTATTACGTATTTATTTTTCATTTTATTACTTTTTAATCTTTTCTATTAACCAATTTAATTAAGTAAAATATTAGTGATTCGAATATATTTGTCAATAAGCGTTTATCATTAACTTGTGAGATAGTTTCTATAACTATACAATTATGTAATTAACAAGTATGTGTTTGTACAGTACGCTAATATCAGTAATGCAATCGGATCATATTCATATTTAAATGAAGATGGTAAAATTGTGTCGCCAATATTTTGTTTCGTACATTACGAAGGAGGAACCATATTTGGTTTCAACGAAAGCTATACTTTTGACGGGGAAATAATACAAGGTAATTGAAAAATGTGATTTCGTATGCTCTATGATAAGTTATAATTAAAATTGATATGTAGGACTTTAAATGAGCGAATAAGTGAGGTACATGTATTATTTATAGTCCGCAGAATTAATCGACGAAAGCCATTTTTTACATTTAAATATATATTTGACTTATGAAAAATATAGTCCATATATTTTGTTACACAAAATTATGAAAAGCGTAACATTTTGTTTCGTAGTTGATGTATTTTTAAAAAAAATTGTATTTTTATATTTTTTTAGACTGCCTGAATATAACTATAACAAATGACATAAAAACTAAGGGATTTTCAATTAAAGATTATCTGCATAAGCATAATAAAACAATATTGTTTTCATCACTGTTGAAAGCTAAATTAAAATTTGAATTGAAAACTGTTAATTTTAGAGTTGCCGGAAAATATTCACCTCCTGATTGTTATAAATTTGAAATTCAGGTAAAAAACAAATGTTTAAATATGAAATTTTGTTTATAAAATTGTATAATAGATTGTAATCAAATCACATATATATATTAAACTTTATGTTATTTTTAGATGTAATTTTTGAATAGTTAAATTACACAGTAATTTAGGGAACATTTCTTTATTGGTTTCCAGTAAAACAATAAATTACATATTTATTATAATTACGAATAACGTGTTTTAAAGATTACAGACCGTTTGTAGGCCATCACTATAATTAATTCGTTCCAACTGTTCTACGGTTAACCGACAATCTCACATTTAATCTTATAAGTACGATACGATATTTATGGTGTTAACAAATTTAGCGAAGAGAATAATTTTGTACTTAAAAAAATAATTTAGATATCACTCGAATAGTTACACCATGGATTTAAATAGTTATTTATAATTGTTTTGCCTACAACATAGCTTAATTACCTCTTGAAAACGATATTAGATAATTAGATCGTTCAAACGGCGGTATTAAACATTAACCTACGTTCGATTACAGATTACATTGAACAACGAGGATATGGATGGGCAAGTTTTAGTAGGTTTAGACGTAAATCCCTTTAGACTTAATTGCAAGGGCAACGTAGAATACATTAGTAAGTTAAAAGTGTGCGTCAGGCCGACGTATTATTAATATTCGTTGTTTGAGTTTAGACGATAACAAAATCGAGTCGGTTTTAAGAAGCATATTGAATTACCTGGTAATTATAATATGCGCAATATCGATGGTATTATGTCTGCGGGCCATATTTAAAGCTCAATTATTGAAATATGTACGTACGGTGGTTTATGGATTTGTTTTCACTTCGGCGCCGTTTGTTAACGACGGATTTTAATGTTTTCGTTGACAGGAAACTATAACGTACTTCGAGGACATGTTAAAGTCGACATTGAGCCACAAAGCTCGATGGGAGTTTTGGAATCTGTGGTATATTATGATAATTATCAACGACGTACTTATCATATGCGGTTCGGGAATAAAAGAACGTATCGAAAAGAAGGTGACGTTTACGAATTAAAAAAAAACGAATAAACGACCGGGTCGTTAATTATTTTCGTCCCCTAAAAAACGGTATCGCGTGGCGTAATAATCCGGTGTTCGGTTTGCAGCAATTTATTGGCGACCAATGGAATTTGTGTAGCGTGTTGTTGGGAACGGGTAATTTGCTCGTCTGGTTCGGGGTCTTGAGATACCTGACGTTCTTCAAGACGTATAACGTGCGTATTTTCGCCGTTCGCGACCGCCAGTAATTAATAATTAACCGTCTTGTGTTTTCGTACGAACCGTCTCGTCGACAGGGCGTAATACTGACGTTGAGGCAAGCGTTTCCAAATACGTCAAGATTCATTTTGTGCGCCATTCTTCTGTACGCCGGCTTCACGTTTTGCGGTTGGCTGGTACTGGGACCGTACCATATGAAAGTGAGTGTTTTTAATAACCCCTTTGCGGCGGAGTCGTCAGACTTTTTCCACGTTTATAGACATTAGAATGTCGACAAACCGCCAGGCGTGTAAACACTTTTTACGTCGTATAAGTTCGGGTGGCGTTATTTATTATTTTTTCGCTACCCTTATTTTCGAGCGCCGCAAACGAATTACCGCGGGAGTTACTCGTTTACGTACCGCATCGGGCGTAAACATTATTTCGCGATATATTCGGATACATAAAAAATGCAACGTTTCACGTTTCGTTCAGAATTTATACGGCCATTGTGATTTCGATCTCGGATACTCGGATCGATTGCCGGGCGACGTGCGCTCATTGTCGCCAGGAAAAATAGCTCGGTTTTTTAGATACCATCGACGCGGTCCGAGGGTTTACGTTTAGAAAAAGAGTCGTTTTAAATTCGTCGACATCGGTCCCTTTCGGAACAAAATGCGCCCCACTACGAATAATAATAGTCGCCGGGGGGGGCCCCCATTCGCAATGTTCCAGCAGACTATGACGCGGCGTCGTAGTACATCATCCCTCCCCCCCCACGGGACGCCCGTAATAGAACGGCGGAATAATCGTTTGAATTGTTGTCGCAGTTTCGATCGTTGGCCAGCACGTCCGAATGCCTGTTCTCCTTAATCAACGGCGACGACATGTACGCCACGTTCTCTATCATGGCTACCAAGTCTTCGTTGCTGTGGTGGTTCAGTCGTCTGTACTTATATTGTTTCATAAGTCTGTTCATTTACGTGGTCATCAACCTGTTCTTGTCAGTGATAATTGATTCCTACGAGACGATCAAGGTAAATATCTAAATACCTGTACGTAATTATTTAAGTTTTTGCGCGCCATTGGTCCTATCATAATAAACGTATTATCGGCGGCGTCTCAATTCCGGCTCGATATGTTCACATATAAATCCGTGTCTAATAGAAAACGTCGAGTTTTTATTTTCGACACAGCGGCTTTCGTTATTTGTTCAAATTAAACGAATAGAAATATTCGTGCTTTCCCTACGAATAATATTTTACCGTTTTTATACCCCGCGATTTATATGTACGAGATCGAAATTACGCGTTATAATTAACCGAACCGGCGGGACGAACGCGCGTACATTTTATCGCTTACAAAAAAAAACCTCCTCCTCCCTCCCCCTATTTTGCAGAATCAGTCGCGCGACGACCTACAGAAAACCGATCTGGAGAAGTTCATGAGCGAAGGGACGTTCTCCACGTCGTCGTTCGACGTGACGGAAGAGACCGACCACTGGCCGCGTCTGTCGTTCGCCCAGACCGTGCGGAACGCGTTCCGCAGCGTTTGCACGTGAATTGGCCGCCCGCCGTACCACGACACGGAACCAAAACGGCCCGGGGAAATGGTCGGATCGGACCGTCAACTCGAACGTCGCGCCACAAAAATTGTCAACGACCCGCGCCGGCGTCGTATACACCCCCCCCCCCCAAAAAAAAAAAACCTTTCGAAAA
>JAIPRN010004750.1:0-13464 GCA_025469175.1 Geopemphigus sp. TES_GeoC_2020
ATTTTATTATACTAGTTAATGCGTGTATGTTATTTTATTACTTTAAACTGTGCAGAATCTTCCCTTCCAACGGTGCGTTACATGTGAAGTTTTGGATAATTGCCGTGTATACAAATATCGGTATTACTAGTAACGTGTAACGTAATTGGCACTTCGAGTAGATGTTTAGTTATGGTATTTTCGCTTTGTTAGCGCGGCAGTGAATTCTACCGGCCTGTATCCTATACACAAGCCTGTACAGATAGTCGTTACAAATATACTTTTTATCATAAGTTAAACAGTTTTAAAATACATATAAAAATTAAAATAAATCATAACTATGATTTTATTTAAATACTTACCCAGAACTGCATTACAATGGCAAAATAAGAAAATTTCAATTTGACAGAAATAAACGATTATGTTTAAATACAATATAAATGCAACGACTAATATTGCATTTGTGGGCCTAATTTTAAACGACTAACGAATATTCAGTAAATAATAATATATATCTCAACTTTTATAAGTTGTTAATAAAAACTATATTTCGTTACTACTTGCTTAATTTTAAACGATTAACAAAAATTTATTGAATAATATACGTCTAAACTTATTAAGTAAAATAATAAATCTTAATATATATAAATTACGTGTTACAGTGTTTGCCCGCGATGGACTCCTAAACTACTTAACTGTTTTTAACCAAAATTGCACACCCTGTGCAGGTTGATCCAACTTGAAAGATAGGATAGCTTAGTTTATATTTATAGTCGCAATATTATTTTATTGCAAATTAAAGCACTATAGCCACTATTATTTATAAGCTCAATATTAAATAAAACAAAAACCACATTCATAATATGCCAAACGCATTATGTAATATAAAAAAGAATAATGGAATAGCTACAGTGTTGCGAAAGAGTTCAATCATAGTTTGGGATGAGTGCACAATGGCACACAAATATTCACTTGTAGCATTGCATAGAACTATGCAAGATTTAAAAGGCAATGATAAATTTTCGGTGGTGTTATCTTGCTATTGTTTGGTGATTTCCGACTGACCTTACCGGTTATACCTCGCTCTACGTTCGCGGATGAGACCAATGCATGTTTGAAACAATCATTTTTATGCCGAAGTGTTGAAACACTTCGATTAACCATAAACATGCGCGTACAATTGCAAAACGATCCATCAGCACAAATATTTTCCGAACAATTACTAGATATTGGGAACAGTAAAATAGAACTGCAACCAAATACACAATGCATTAAACTGCCTGACAATTTCTGCACTGTTCTTCGAGGAAAAAATGAATTGATTCAGAGTACTTTCTTGGATATACAGAGTTATTATATAAATCATAACTGGCTCAGTGATCGGGCTATTTTGGCAGCCAAAAATGTTAATGTTGACGAAATTAACTTCAAGATACAACAGTTGTTACCAGGCGATATGATGTCTTTTAAATCAATCGATACCGTTGTTGATGAAAATGACAGTGTAAATTTTTCAAGTGAATTTTTGAATTCACTGGATATACCTGGAATGCCACCACATAATCATCGATTAAAGATTGGTTCACTTATCATTCTTCTACGTTATTTGAATCCACCTCGATTATGCAACGGTACGCGTTTGGTTATCAAAAAGATCACCGGAAATATTCTTGAAGTAACCATTTTAACTGGAAAGTTTAAGGGAGAAGTGGTCCTGTTGCCACGTATTTCAATGATACCCTCAGATTCTATGATACCCTTCAGAAGGCTACAGTTTCCAGCTCGTTTAGCTTTTGCAATGATCATAAATAAGTCTCAAGGCCAAACAATGTCCATTTGTGGTTTAGATTTGGAAATTTCATGTTTTCTCATGGGCAACTATATGTTGCATGTTCACGTGTAGGAAAACTGTCGAATCTATTTGTGTTAGCAAAAGACAGATTAACCAAAAATATTGTACACCGATTAGTGCTAAATTGAATTGAAATTAAAACTATTTATAATTCGAAATAATATATTTTATTGTTGAAATTTGAAACTATCTGCTGTACCTACCTCATTTATTGAGGTATTATTTGGTATATGTTATTATTAGGTATAAGTTATTTATTACTTTGTAATATACTCATTTGTTAAAAAATTGAATAACAAAAAAAGTAAAATTTAGAATTGATTCTTATGTATTGATTTCTACTTAATATTAACTGTACGAAAATTTTGATCAATCGTGTTCAAAGTCCTTCCCATTCAAATCCCAATTGAGTCGATTTTTATATCAGCTTTAAGGTTTCCGTCTTCGTTTGTAATTAATAATTTCATTATATTAAGGAGTAACGGTAGTAGTAAACCAAACATGAAGATTACCATGTTTTATTACAAATGGCATTTAGTATAAAAGCATGGTGATATCCATATGACTGATGTTCTTCCAACTTTCTCCGTTAATAGTTTACTACCATGTAATTTAACAAAAACTACAGCCACAACAACACGTGGCCGGGTCTTCTAGTAAATAAATAAATATATATATTTATAAATAGAATCACACACACAATTACATTGAATTTTACTTTTTGAATATCTTCTACAATTGCAATAAATTTAGAATTGAGACAACAATATTGATGTTATATTGTAATGACATGGAACATGCTAAGCCTTTTTAGAACTGGAGCTTGCCAGAATCACAAATGTACTAGAAATATATGGAATATTGTAACGTTCGATATCGTTCGGGGCTCCGTTCATTAACCCGAGAATATGGTTATTTAGCGATAAGGTCTGTATCGTTAATCGTACCGACCTATTAGATGCAGACCTGGTCAGTTCCTGTTTGTATGTCATCCACGATTAAGGCGGCAATATATATATATATATATATATATTAAATTTTCATCCGGTTTTTTTCATATAAAATCTGTTTTATCGTGTAAGTTTTTAATAGTAAAAATGGAGTAAACCCAACTACCATCGTTCTCCGGGATGGGGACCGTGTCCGGCGGGTTTTCGGTGGTCAAGTCGGTACGTATGTTGGCGTGATATCCATAATATATAACTTTTCTTCCCTATCCATTTTTTGTTTTGGCCGGTAAAATTACAACAACGAAAATTATAAAATCCCGTCGGCTCCGATCTCTGAATCTCGGCCACGGGTTGGCGACCTGTGTCCCATGGCGGATCGTTAAACGATGCTCCTCCGGTGAAACCGGGACGAGATGTCGCAATATATATAGCAACCCTACAAGAGATATGATGGTTGGGAATGGACAGTTGAAAGTGGGGAGATATATAATATATTTCTCTGGAATGGTAGAAAGACATATTTTTGGGAGTGGCTTTGCTGTGCATGAGAGCTTGGAACCATACATAAAAGAGTTCAATCTTGTATCAAAAAGAATAGCAGTGCTTCGATTTAACACGAACTCTCTAAATATAGTATTAATGTGCGCACATGCACCAATGGAAACAGGGGAAGAGAACATAAATGATACGTTCTACGAGTAACTGGCACACACCTATGATGAACTGTTAGAGAACATAAGCAAATTATTGCTTGGTGATCTAAACGTCAAATGTGGAAGGGAAACACAGTTTATTCCAATGGTAGGAAGTGAAAGTATACACAAGTTTAGCAATGGAATTGGGCTTAGGCTCATACCCTTTGCAGCGGCAAAAAATATGACAATAAGCAGCACAACATTTCCACATAAAAAAGTACATAATGTAACACGGAAATCACCGGACGGGACAACAGCTAACCAGATAGATCATGTCCTTATTCAAAACAGATTTCATTCATGCATAAAAAACGTACGAAGCTTTAGAGGAGCTAATAGTGACACAAATAATTTTTTAGTAGTGGCGAAGTTTAAGTTAAAACCACAAAGTTACAACGATTAGAAAAAAAGGATAGTACAATTATATATCTAGAGATACTAAAGAATGAGAAAATCCAGCAAAAATACTTAAAATATTGGTGAGTACGTAAAGAGTATTGAACTGAATGACATAGATGAAGACTGGGACAAAGTTAGCAAAGTCATTAAAGAAATCGCAGTAAAAAATATTGGAAAATTAAAAAACAAGAGAAAAAATTGTATAATGTCAATTGTTGACAAGCATTAGGAAAAAGGAGTGGAATGGTATGTGTGCATATCATAATTTAGTTTAGTTTATACAAAAAATATACTGTACATAAATATTGTAAGATTTCTTAATAAAATGAAATGCTCCTCGACCTTCATGGAATACCGACTATACTAAAATAATCTCGCACAAAGCACATTCGAAAATAGTACATATAAATATACATGAAAAATGCCGACCGAGAGGATTAACCACTAACTAAGGGTAAATCACCCAAAAGCCTGTGCCAAAGTCAAAAAAGTAAATAAATAAAAAAGAACTATATTGAACATCTGTACAAATATTAAGATACTGTACAAGTTGCACAGAAGCAAATTTGAGAATAATAAATATAAATAGACACGAAGAACGCTGACCGAAAGACTTAAGGACCAAGTACAAATCGTCCGACCACTTACGCCTAATTCGAAAACAGAAAGGGACAACAAAATTGAATATACTTGAAAATTACAAAAAAATGGACACATTGTACAAGAAAATGAGTTTGAAAATAATAAATGAACAATGCTGACCGAAAGAGTTGATAACTCAGGGCTAGTAGCCAATTAACAACAAATCGCTCACGGCGCGGAATACGTTCACACACCGAAACCAAAAAAAAAAGCTGACACGGGATCAACCAAACCAAAAATCTCATGAACGCAATCATCGAAGTCGGCAATACAGGCACCACAATACCAGATGAAGCAGAGTTCTATGCGATTATTATCACACGAAGCCTATATAACCCAAAAATTACGCCTCTCCTCCAGCAGTCCACGGCAGTCCAGCAGTAATGATCAGTCGGCACGCGCTGACTGATAAGCCGTGGGCAAGGACTGTCTGCCCAATAGTGGCAAGTCTCCCGTCTACTTGTGCGTTAGAGAGGAGTATCTCTGGAAAAGAAGTCTTTCGTCGAGCGGAGTAGAGGAGAATATCGTCAACGCAAGTACACGGCATCTGACGACGTTCCAGCTTCGAGCCATCAGTAATCTTTTAGAAATCGGTATTCGGGGGGACGAGTCCAGTTATTCGTTATCAAAGTACTTGCGTTTTTATTTCAACCATTTGTCGGTGGATTCGTAGAACGAAGGCATCGACCCAACCTTTTCCTCACATCTCTACACAAGCTCATGTGTCTACAAACCAAAGGAGTCGAGCACGGTCGGCTGGGTAAGAGAGCACCATTTTGTTCGTCTAAATCTCACTTTTAATTGCATTCGCCTATTCTGATTATATTCGTATTTACGACACTTCTCGATTACTTTCCAGAATAGTTCTCGTATTCACGACTTTGAGATAAAAAACTGTTATAACGCATTAAACTTTCCCCTGCTCACCAATCCACACACATGACCTCATATTTTCCTCCTAGTGCTCTTTTTTATCTTACCATTTCCTTTATTCTTTTATTTTTATTTTTCTTTTATTTTGTTGTTTTTTTGAGTTTTTACAGGAGGATTGCCCGTAAAAATTATATCAATTTAGATACTATACATAAAAAAGAAGTATATATGTTAGAGAGGAATATTTGTAAATGAGTCATCAAAAGAGAGAAAAGAAAGTATTTAAATGAAATACTACAAGAGACCGAAAGAAATTATTGGCAGGGAAGCATAATAAATTTTTTCAAGACCATAAAACAATACAAATCTTTCAACTTAAGTCTGAAAACCATTAAAAATCGTAATAATGAAATACTTATGAATCCTAAAGAAGAAGTCGAAAGATGGAAGGAATATTCTTTAAAACTGTTGAATGCGGATTATCCATTTAATTTAATGAGAAGGGAAAACTTCTATAGAGTCGAGTCAATGGTAAGTGATGTGATTCACGAAAAAGTTAAAGAAGAAATAAAGAGCCTTAAAAATTGGAAATCACCAGGATCAGATGAGATCTCCCTCGTGGAACTCACCTTGCCGTGGTGAGGAAGCTTAAGCGATCGCTTGGATACTTAGTGCTATGCCAACGGTGATCTAGGTCATCAGCAGGGTCACCCATGTTGGAAAGAACTAATGTGAAGAGCGGCCTGACCAAGAGTTCTGAGTTTCTGGGTGAAAATAGACGATATGGACTTTTAAAAAAAAACGGACTGATACTTTCGATAAACAGACGAAACAGGACAATGGCAACGCTGGAGATGTTGAGACATATGAGTTTACGACGAGGCTAGCGGCATAATTGAGCTTCGGCTTAGGGCGTCGCAGGGAGCTCCGGAGACGGCTACCGCCTTGAATATAAAGAAGATCCTATATTAGAAAATGTGTGGGAGCTCGTCTCCATGACGGCTAACGTGATCGCGGCTAGGGGTGGCAAGGGCGTTCATCGCCCCATTCAGGACGCGATCTTCGGTCTCCAAAAAGATCTTGCAGTGCTGCGTTGGATGCGCACAAGGAAGTTGGCGCTCTTGGATACAAGTAATAACGAGGGAACGACGTCAGTATGCCCGACTAAAAGACCAAGGACGCGGGACTCTCCTTCAACACCACCGGTGAAAGGAGGACAGCTCTCCATAGACACCTTGTTCCATGTTTTTGAAGACTTGGTGGATGAAGTGGTGGAGCTAAAAAGGACCATCGCCAAAACGTACCGGGGCGTTGGGTGTATAGCCAATTCACAGGAAAAAAAAAGATCAAATGTGATACCCGCTAAGTTCATTAAAAATGGTGGAAAATAAATGCAGCTTTTTCTTTTTAGGATATGTCAGAAGATCTGGAAAGATGAATGCATGCTAAAAAGCTGGAATGAAGCCATAATCATACCGATACACAAAAAAGTGGATAAATTAAATTGTGAAAATTATAGAGGCATCTCACTACTTAACTCAACTTGTAAAGTGTTTGCGAATATACTATTAAAAGAAAAAAATTTAGGTGAATACCAGTGTGGATTTCGAAAAGGTAAATCAACAATAGAACAGCTCGCTATCAAAGGTCAAATAATAGAAAAAAAATATGAATTCCGCCAAAACATCTGGCAGCTATTTGTTGATTTTAAAAAGGCCTATGATGGCATACATCGACAAAGCCTATACAATATAATGGAAGAGTTTGGGATTCCACAAAAACAAGTGTGCTTGACAAAAATGTGCATAGAAGACACGCAGTATCAAAAAAGGTTGAAAATACGATGTCAGAAACGTTTGAAGTAAGAACTGGTTTAATCTAATAATAATTAGATTCATTATCCCCCACTATATTTACTATAGCATTGGAAAAAGTTATAAGGGAAATGCAAATGGAAACAACTGGAGTAGCGATCGGTCAACATCATAAACAAATATTAGGTTTTGCTGATGATCTAAATATATTAGCAAACTCAATGGAGGATACGAAAAGAGCAGTTCAAGCCCTCGAGCAAGCAGGGTTGAAAATCAATACCAAAAACACTGAAATAATGAAGTTACTAGATAACGAAGACAATCCTGAAACTGGGTCTTTAACTTTCGAAAAAGTTGACGAATTTCGGTAATTAGGAGCTGTATTGTGTATTAAAAATGATTGGGCAAAGGAAATAGGAGTCAGGATAACAAAGGCTGAAAGAGCGTCATTTCAAGTCAAAATTGTTTTCCAAGTAAACCAAAGCAAGACTTTATACGGCAATAATAAGACCTACGCTCAGCTATGGCTGTAAAGCATGGACTATTACCAATACAACTGAAAGAAGGCTCAGGACTTTTGAAAACAGAATTTGGAGGACAATTTGTGGACCAGTTTATGATACCGAAAATGCAACTTGAGAAGAAAATTTAACAAAGAGCTGCAAGACGAATTGGGAATTGCATCAGTCATCAGCTTTATAAGATGGTAAAGGATCTAATAGCTAGGACACGTCATGCGGAGAAGCCAGAATGATATAAGTAAAGCAGCCCTAAACTACAAACCAACGGGAAAAAAGATCTCGAAGGAGGTCCAGGAAAATATAGTTGAATGTTGAGGAAGAAGACCTTGAAAAACTGGGAGTACAGAAATGGAGGAAATTAGTTCAGGGTCGAGAGAAATGGAGGGATATTGTGATGGCGGCCAAAACACATAGAGAGTATTAAATTCCAGAGAAAGAAGAAGAAAATGTACAATATAATTCTAATATAATTCTCGACATCCATGCAATATTGAAGTATAAATAAACTAAGTAACTCAAACTATAGAAAGGAAATTTTGAATATGCGAAACATATAAAGGCAATTTTATTTATATATTTTACAAAATATATAAGTAATATACTTTTAGTCATACATTTTACAGTTATAAAATATACACAAAAGAAAAATTAAAAAATACACAAAAAAATAACCAACAATTTCTATAATTAGGTATAAATTATAGAAAGTGTTGGTTATTTTTTTTTTATTGAGATATCTGAATATAATAATATATATCGATGTATAACAGACAAAGATTACAGATATAATCTTTCTCAATGAAAATATTCAATGTACTTAATGTATTTGTAGGATCATACATAATAAAACATTTTTGTTATTTCAATATTTAATAAATACAACCAACATTATATCAATGGAGAGTGCAAATTACTTACGTTTTACAGCTTTAAATAACATAAAAATATATTTATAATATTTATTGAAAATAACAAAATGAAATATAAAATTACTACTTAAACCAAATATATTATTTAATAATACATTTGTTAAAGTTACTATAGATGTCCATTTTGATGTAATACATGTAATGTTATAAAAATATTTATAAGAAAAAGTAACAAAACTAATTATTCTTAAAATTTATAAAATTTTTAATATAAATATGATAGACTTTGCCGCAACAAACATAAGTATTTTGAGAATGATACTTGTTATCAAGTATAATATTAAGCATAAAGTCCTGTTATAGTAACATTGACGATTAATTGTATTATTCTTGGGATATATGGAATTAATATCGGAATTCTTGAATAACGGATATTGTGGTATATTTTATTTAAGAAATATAAAAGTAAAAATGTATTTCGTTGGAAATCTATGACGATAAAAGTTTTAAACACTTGATGACTAGTTTCAGATTGTAGGATTAAGGTAACATTTAATACACGATTACGGTGTCCGGGTAAGTAAACATCATTTATCCCCAGCCTATGCACTTCTTAACATAAATAAATTTACAAACAATGTATGTTTTTATCTAACTGAAAGACAAATCATTACAGCACCGATTATTTTTGTATAAGCAGATGTATCTATATTTTATTAACAATCACATCATATATCTATAAAACATAGAGCGTGAACATATATTTATTTCAAAATATATATAAAAGTAATTATCAAGGGTAATGAGAAATAATAGTAAGCAAATACACAATATACAGTTAATTCGACTTTTTGCTACAATCCAATAATATCTGAATTAAATATTTATTTTTGGTATATTTTAATATAAAATTACTGATAAATATATATATTAATAATTGGACGACTAATACACGAATAGCAACTACTCTGTCTTACATTCAAAATATTGAACTTATGACTTAGTATACAACTTTATTATTATTATATATCAAGTATTCAATTTATTGAAGATACATTATATATATCAATCACCAGTGCTAATTACATACCTTCATCTACAAGATGACACAGAAATAAATTATTAAAATTAATTCAAATGACATTCGACAATAATTCACTCAAAACACTTTGTCAACTCATTAAATTCATAATAATTGATAATTCTTTACTTAAAAAATATTATTCGTATTCTATTTGTATTCATCTTATAAAGGTAATTATACCTATTAAAAAGGAATTAAATAGCTGTGAACCAATATTAAGTATTCAAAAAAATGAAACGTAATTTGTGTAATGATTTATTAATATATACTTATTTTCAACCCGTAATGGTACAATATAATACTAATACTATTCTCGACATCCATGTAATCTTAAATTATAAATAAACTAACTAACTTTAACTTTAAAAAGGAAATTTTAAATATGTGAAACATATAAAGGAAATTTTATTAATATATTTGACAAAATTTATAAGTAATATACATTTATTCATAAATTATACAGTTATAAAATAAATATAAATGAAGAATAAAAAATACACAAAAAATAACCAATATTTTCTATAATTAAGTATGAATTATAGAAATTGTTGGTTATTTGTTTTTCATTAAGATATCTGAATATAATAATACATATCGATGTATAACCGACAAAGATAACAGATATAATCTTTTTCAAAGAAAATATTCCATGTATTTAATGTCTTTGTACGATTATATATAATACTACATTTTTGATTTTCCTATGTTTTATTAATTAAAAATCAACGTAATATCAATGGAGAGTGCAAATTACTTACCTAAAAGTACTTTACAATGACATAAAAATATATTTACAAAATTTATTACCTATATATAAATGAAATATATATTTACTAGTAAAATAATAAATAAATTAATAGAATTAGATTGCATTTTTATTTTTTAAATCTTGTCAAAACTAAATTAATTTTGAATCGATACAAAAACATTTTTATCCAAATGAATATAATTAAAGTTGACCTGAAAAGTTTGTAAACCTTTTAATTAAATTAACCTTAAAGAATAAAGTGAATAATGACGCAATAAATGAGTTTTCTCTTTCTATTATCAAGAATGTAGTAGAATTTTAAGTAAAAAGTCGATTTAAAAGAATATATATGATGAATTGTTTAATCCAAAAGATTTAGAAAATTAAAATGGATTAGTACTTAATTGTAGAAATGGATATGCATTTTTTTATTACATTAGGATATCTCTGTATAATTATTTTATCGTTAAACAACATTGACAAGAATTACAAACATTCTCTATCATATTGAAAATACTGAATGTACTTAACTTCAATGTAGGAATATGTGGGATACAATATTTAATTTATTCGATATTTTATAAACTAAAAACTAACATTATATCATTAGACTATACAAGTTACATACTTTTATAATCTATACAAAGCCATAAAAATAAATTTATACAATTTATTAAAAATTATAAATATGTAATATATAAAAACTATTTAAACAAAAATATTAACCCCCTAACAATAAATTTGTATTTTATAATTAAGAGTGAAATATATCTATAATTACTATCATTTCATATTTTCATAAAATATTGAGTATAAAAAAATATTCATTTCGTAATATATATATATTTAAAAAAAAACAGTTATTATAATGTTTAAGAAATTTCTATAAAGACACAAATTTAAAACAAATAATTAGCTATTAAAAAATCATTACTTCGAAAGTCCCTTATTTTTGTTTCATAATAATCAATGGTGAAATATTATAATTTATATGCAATAATTATATAAATTATTTGCTTAGGAGTTACTTTTATTCTAATTTAGTTTCAATAATAAATATTTTATTGTAATTAAACAAATTTCAGGGATTAACATAAAGTTTGAAGTGCATCAAATAATTCTCACTTTGATCTAAATCACAGTACCATGAAAAAGAAATTGAAAGAACGAAATTTTACTTTTATTACAATATGTTTACATAGAAAATAAATACAATGTATATAAATTGATTTGTTTGTTCATTCTTAATTTAAACCAAGTATATCAGCAAAATAATTATATAATTCTCGTTTGGGTCGAAAATAGTCTATCGAGGTGTACTTAATTCATTCGCCACATTTGAAGCTGAAGGAGAACTTTCCTTATATATTTTTATTTGGTCACCGTATTGTATTGTTCGTCCATGAACTGCGGACATATTCTAATTGTCGTAGTATTCCAAGAATTTCTTTCGTTATGCGTAATGTACATAAATTAATAATAGTTAATCATTATGTATTTCCTGGTTTTTTTGCACTTTAATTATTATACATTTATAATTGAAATAGTCAAAGTATATTTTAGTAAATTGTACGATCTCAAGAAGCAGTGTGTATGTATATTTCGAAAGATTTTAATAGTTCGTATTTGGGTAGTACGACTCTAATAGTAAATTTTGGTGACCATATTATGAAGAATATTTTGTATTTTGTATTTGTTAAGAATCACACTGTTGAAACAAAGGTTCCAAATTTCCAATTATTTTTATGTTATTGATTACTTATTTATCTCATCTCTTGCTAAAGAATATCATTTATTTCTAATTATTCACATTGAGTAATTTTTTTTGTGTGTATAATAAAATATGGGAATTCGTTTTTTAATTATACTTTCTACACACATGAATAGTCACACAATTAGGTGCCCGTCGAAGTAAAACCATCAGCGATTATTTCCGGCCCCTACACTTATCATCATGTAAAAATAAAATTACAAGCAATGAATGATATTACAAAATTGAAAGACACATTCATTACAAAACCGAACATTTTTATAGTGAAAGATATACGTATATAACATTAAAAATTACTTCGTTTTTTCATAAAACATCGAGTGTGAATACATGTTAATTTCAAAATATATATAAAATTAATTATCATGACTAATGAGAAATAATAATTAGGACATAAATAATTTGTAGTAATAGTGAATTCGACACTGCAAACTTATGTTTTCTGAAATAAGTATTCATTTTTGGTATAATTTAATGTTAAAGTACTTATATATATATATATATATATTAATAATTGGACAAATACTACACGAATTGCAACCACTCTCTTACATTCAAAATATTGAATTTACGACTTAGTATACTATTATATCATCATATATTCAGTTTTCAATTTATTGAAGATAAAATTTATATCAATCACTATTGCAAATTACATACCTTCATTTTCTTTATGATGACACAGACATAAATTTATAAAACAAAATTAAAGTATTATTAGATACTAATTCACTCACACATTTTGTTTACTCATTATATTCATAATTAATCCATGAATCCTTACTTATAAAATACTAATTATATACAATTTACATTCATCTTATATAAAGTATAATATAATATAATATAATATACATATTAAAATGCAATCATATTTTTAGTTAAGAAGTATAAAGTTTTCAAAAAAGTGGAATAGATTTTGAGTGATGATTTATTCATATATAATTATTTTCAATCCTAAAAAGTACAATATAACCCTAATACCATTCTCGACATCCATGTAATCTTATAGTATAAATAAACTTAATAATTCAAACTATAAAAAAAATTTTAAATATGTAAAATAATAAAAGGCAATTTTGTTAATATATTTCACAAAATTTACAAGTAATATATTTTTAGTTATAAATTTTACGTTTATAAAATACCGATAAAAGAAATATAAAAAAAATACACAAAAAAAAATAACCAACAATTTCTATAACTCAATATGAATAATAGAATTTTTCGGTTATTTTTTTCTTTAAGATATCTGAATATTTATATA
>JAIPRN010004751.1:0-13464 GCA_025469175.1 Geopemphigus sp. TES_GeoC_2020
TAAAACGGGGAATTGACACCTAGACAGTCTTATCCAACTTATTTATTCATTTTTTTTATACACAATAATTATTTAATCCTTAACAGCTTTTTAAAGATAGCCGTGTAAGGCTTCTTGTTTGTCCTTAGTCTTTAAATAATGTAACTTAAGGTTTTTTTATTATATTCTATAATGTAAGTTATACATTTAAAGACATTGAGGGACATTTTGAGTCCGATAAAATATAATAAATATATAAGTATATATTTATGTATGGAACCATTCTGCTTAGTCGGACAACATAATATGTTTATTAATTTAGAAAGGATACTGTAATAAATAATTGTAAGAAATTGATATAAATATGTTATAAATAGTTGCATAAAATTGAAAAGAAAAAAACATATGCATATATTATTGACTGTAAATAAATTGAAACCATAAATTAAGACAATTATACAAATTGATTTTAATCATTATTGTTTTCTTTTGATAACTACACTACTCCTAAAATCCTTTTTTTTGATATGTCACGTGGTTTTGTGTAATACAGTTTTGTATATTATCAAAACAGCTTTACATATAAGTTTATTGGTATTTATCAATATTTTGGTAAGATTATTGATCCATGGCTTGAATAAATAAATAAGTTTGTTCATCGTAAATTCTATACAAACTTATGAATCCGTTGACATAATATGATTTATTGTTGATCACAATCGAACTTTATTGTCAGCTGGATCAATTAGTTAAATATATAGTCAAAAATTATTTTTTTAAATTAATTGATAATTGTAATTGGTTAAATATAAAACTACACCACTTTAAAGAAATCTTTTTTATCAAAGGAATGGGTATAAACACAGTTACAAAGATTAGTTGTTTTATAATATACATTTTGAAGAAAAAAAAAACAATTACGTTTATTAAAAAAACAAACGATAGTTAACAATATATATGAGTGTACCTATAGCATGTGCACTTGGTGTGCCAACTATTTCAAGTAGGTATCTATTAAACTTTGTATTATACTTAATAGGTAACCTAGCGGCAAAAAAATATTTTCCATTTTATCTTTTTGTGTTTTGTTGAATGTTCCACATCTTTAAGTATTCAGACACCTTGTTTCCCATTAACTGTTCGTGATTGCCACGTTCTACAATTTGGCCATTGTGCAAAATTAAAATTTCATCAGCATCTTTGACAGTAGAAAGTCGATGGGCAATGCACACACTTGTTTTGTCCTTAGTGGCTTGTCCCAAAGCTTTGAGTATGTTCTGTAAGATTTACAGAAAGGAAAAAAACACTAGAGAAGCATAATATACAAACATAAAGTGGCACATACAAACGAAATAGGATTTTAAATAAATAAAAAAAAGTAAATTTTTTTTAAATTTAACTCATTTTATAATTAGATTTTTAAAAAAATTATTGTCGATACATGAATATTATTAGAATATTAATGGGGTAGGCAGACTGAAATTGTAAAACATGTTTATTGGTAATTTAATAGATTTTATTGAATCTAATTTGAAACTGGTCAATAAATTGTACAGACCTGTTCGGTAATTGAGTCCAAAGATGACGTTGCCTCGTCAAATATCAAAATAGGACTGCCCTTAAGTATGGCCCTAGCGATGGACACCCGTTGCTTTTCACCGCCTGATATCATCAAGCCTCGTTCACCCACCTGTGTGGAATACCCATTAGGCAGTTTTGACACAGAGTCATGGAGTTCCACAAGTTTGGCTGCCTCAATCACATTGGACTCGGACATACTCATGTTGCCATAATGAAGGTTGTACATGATTGTATCGTGGAACAAAACAGAATCCTGCAATGATAATTCGAGTTTTTAAACTAAATTGTATTAAGTCAATCATTTTCATAGAACATCTATACTTATGTTTTACTGTCATCGTTCAGAAAGAATAACTTATAAGGTCCTTTATCATTGATTTCCCATATAATCGAAAATGCATAACCTTATTCATATTGTCAAACTTCATAACACTATCACTAAATTAATAACACAAACTGCGATCGTTTTGTATTACACATGCCCACCTGAGGAACGACAGCCATGCATTTTCTGAGACTATCAATATCAACGTCCTTGATATTCTTGCCACCAATGAGTATCTCCCCTGACGTTGGTTCAAAAAATCTGAAGAGTAATCTGATTATTGTCGATTTTCTGAAATGCATCAAATCATTAACATTTATTACAACAGTTAGCTAATCATTTATACAATATATATAATATTAATAAATTAATTATCACTGACCCACAGAATGTACAATAGCCCTATAGTATAGGTATACAAATATTATATATATATATAATATGCAAGTAAGGTAAATCATTTTAAAGTGCCTACCTATCTTGTCTAATATTTATAACTATTAACTATTAACACTTTTACCCAAAAAAAATATTGAATTAGTTTCCGAATTAATTTTTTAAACAATTTAATCACGATTAAAAAAATAGGCGTACCTATTTCTCATAAGATAACTGCTTTACTCGAATATGGATTTCAGTGCCACTGGACAAGATGAAACTAGATATTATTATAACTCGGTGGTGCTCACTTACCCACTACCAGAACCTCCGATAATAGCCACTTTTTTACCTGGTGGCACAAAAAATGACAGACCATCCAAAATGGGTTTGCCATTCTGATAGCTGAAGTTGACGTTTCGAAATTCAATGGATGCATTTACTTTATCAATAGTCAATGGTATGGCATTCATTTGGTTCTGATGGAAAGGAAAAACACGTTTAATAAGTTTATTTATACTTGGTTTAATCATTGAACATTACAATATATATATATATATATATATTCAAATTAAACGAAAATTACTTTAACGGATGGGTCACGAGCCATAATTGCGAACATGGACTGCATGTCTAGCAAAGCCTGTCGAACTTCTCGGTAAACAGATCCCAGAAATCCGAGCGGCATTGACAGTTGAAATAAAAGTCCATTCACCATTGCCAGGTCGCCAATTGTCATGTTGCCTGAAATTATAATTTACAAGCACAATATATGAATGACATTAAATTACAATTTTGTGTAGATATCATTTAATACACAATAGGTACATTGTTTGAAATGCGTATATTATGTACCGTGATATAATAGTTCACTAAATAGAATAATCAGGTCTATAGAGGAAAAATAGTAGAGAGACTACTTGATAATTTTGGTCAATTAGATATGGGTTGCTGAACATATTATGTATATGAAAAGAAAAATATTAATACAATAAAACAATACTTAGAAGTTCCTATATTACCTTCGACTATCTGTTTGGCAGCCAATATCATAGCAGCACTCATTGTTACGCTGAAAATGGCATTCTGACCAAAATTTAAAAGCGCCAAACTCGAACTGGTTTTGAGTGAAGCTGCCTCAAATTTCTGTAAGACACGATCGTATCTATTGGCTTCATACAGTTCGTTATTGAAATACTAGAATTTAAAAAAACACACGTTTAATCTACGTTTCAAAAATATTATATTATTTATTATTATCCATATTTTATACTAAACTGAAAACAACGATGAATTATGATTATTATAATTAAATTACAAAAATATAAAAATATTACAAATAATATACTATACCTTTACTGTTTCATAATTTATTAGTGAGTCCATAGCTTTATTTCCAGCTTCATTTTCTGCTTGATTCATATAAATTCGAAATTTTGTTCTCCACTGGGTCACCAATAAGGTATATACTGTATAAATAGAAACACAACCAAAGGACAAAACAGCAAATTCATAGCCACATTTTAAACCCTAAAAAACATCTAAGTTACTATATGAGTTTGATTTTTAATTATAAAAACGTACCAAAATGATGCTGACTAAAGCTAATTCAAATATTGTAGGTACAATATTAAATACCATAGCAGTAAGTACAAAATTTATCCCACGACTTCCACGGTCAATTATCTAGAAAAAACAAATTAATTATTCAAATTAACATGTAAGTTATGTAGGAATTTCTTACTTATATTAATAAATATATAAATTATAAATTATATAAACTTATATCTAACATTAGAAGACCATAAGCTATACATTAACTATTTTAAGTTAATTATAGCAAAAATGCTCGAGTATTTATTCATTTTTGATAATACACATAGAGATACAACATTAGATATAGTTTAAATTATTATTGAATAGTAAAGAATATTTAGATTTAGATAATAATTTTTAAAACTAGTACATGTTAAATATAAATAGAACTAAACCTTAGACAATGCACCAGTTTGTCTGGATAAATGAAAACTAAGATCTAAGTTATGCAAGTGTAAGAAAACATTTCTAGCAATTTTTCTAATGGATTGTTGAGCCACACTAGCAAACACAGCATTACGTAATTCATTCATTCCAGCAGCAGCAGCTCTACATACACCATCTAGAAATAACACAAAACACAAATGTTTTTTTGTTTAATTTTACAAAAAAAGTATAACTCGTTTTATATATACTAATTAGTAGTACTAATTTTATATTATTTGTACTACTACCACTATAGTCTGCAATATATGTAATTAAAACGAAAATCCATCATACAAAAAATAATTTTAAAATAAAATTAATAATTACCATTTATATGAAACTTACTCATACTCACACGATATCAACAGTGTTGTTGCAACAGTCAATACAGTTTCAGGTGCTGAACTCATTGTTAACAAAGCATCTCCACTAGGGCTTAATTTATCATTGAGTTCGTCCATTGCATACTTGAGCGTAAATGGTACACATACATTTAAAATTTTGGCAGCAGCCAATAACCCGAGTGCTTCTGTTACTCGTTTTCGAATGATCATATCATCCTATATATTTAATTAATATATTTATTTTATAAATAAATTATTTTTAATAAAAACAAACCTTTGGCCAAATATACTGCAACATACCCAATATCATTTCTTTACCAGTAACAGTGTTGGCTTCTATTATGGGAAAGTTCTCTTTAACATGAGATCCACCGATATGATAACATGTTGGAAGTGTTGCTGGTTTGTTTAAAATTGGTATTTTTTTATGACGATCACAAAGGACATTTTTATAATGTACAGAATAAATAGAGATGGCCTAAAAAATAATTTTCTTTAAAAATACATTGATTAAGAAAACTAAAAAATTGTATTAAAATAATATCGTAATACATAATACAAATCAATTAAAAAAATATATTGGCGAATAAGTACGAAGTTTGTATTAATCTTATTATAAGATGCAGTTGAAAATTCCATTTTTGATTGAACAACCAATTTCATACTTGAAAGTTATATTATAATTTCAATAATTTTAAACTTACTACTTACTCAATCATTTTATGATAATGGCATTGAGTTGTATTCTCAACTAAGCTTTAGTTATTTAAATGAAAAAAATTTAGGGTTATTAGAAAATTAAATATAAATAACCTATGAGAATTATTTTAGTTTACTATCCTTATAAGAAAGACCTATAACTAGTAATCACATATCTCGTATGTAAGTATATATATTAAACAATTATCGTAATTATGTCCATAAATAATTACGCCAAGTTTTGCATTGTTTGGAAAATTGTCAAAAAAATTATTAAATGATAGAAAGATGTGAAAAACATAGGTAATTAAGAGATTGTGTATTTTAAAAAGGTTAATTTACTATGCAAAGAACCAACAGTAAAAAACCAACAAATATACCTAATAATAGATTTATTTCTATAAAAAAAAATTATTTAACATGTAATGATCTCAAACAGTTTTCTAGTAATCTCCGATTCTCCTTTACCAGCTCTATAGCGACCATAAAACCAGTTGAATTTTCAATTCCATTACTCCCCAATACAGTTGACATTTTTGATTCCCAGTGTTTCGTCTCTTCAAGCTTTGTTTTAACAACAATAGCTGCAATTTTAGAAACTGCTTCAATCTCATTTTGGTCAAACAAGTTTGCGAATACACGATTTTTTAATTCTTCATCATTCAGTCTATCAGAATTAATTAACAGGTATATTAAAATTCTCGCTGACCAAGATAAGCCTTCCGATGTACAATAATGTTCATTTAATAGATCATAGGATTTAAGTTTTTCCATCCGATTCTTATTCAAACTTTTGCCGGTTTTTGTAATTATTTCGTTGGCAGATAAATAAACAGAATCTTGCGGGTTTAACGGTACAATGAATCCATATTCTAAAAATAATTTAGTGTTGGAATGTGGTCCATAGTTAATGAATACTTCGGAATGTTTTTTAAATAATTTTTCGGTGACAATAGTATACGTGCCATTCAAATGATTAACTGTGGCTCGAACACAAGCCATAGGAGAGTGATTAAACATATCAATATATGGCGCAAGTGCTAGATTGTTGATGTCCGACAATTTTATTTTATTTTTTATACTACATTCCGGACTTATGTAAACTGCTCTAGTATTTACAATTGACCATGCCCATTTATATACTTCAAATGTGAAAATATTGCTGAATGTTTTGGAACAATGCGTACAAATGTTGGAAGACATTTCAGACATGATTTGATTAAACGTGATCAATATTGTGTTTTGGTGGTCTGAAATTTTCTCAGATAGATCATCGGGTAAATTTTCGACAGTACAGTACGCCGCATTTGACATAATTGTTGGCAACGACACGATATAATTATACCAAAACGATTCGGATCCTTTGTGAAGTTCGAACATTACGTATGTCGCTAGCACTTGTTGCGTTTTGTACACGGTGGTAAAATATTTGCCAAATGGCGACACAGACACTGAATCGACTGTGATGACCAGATGACCAGGAACAATAGCGAGCGGTTGTCCAACGCCAATGTTTTGGGCGGCCATCAGTCCGCGTCCGGTGTCTCTAAAACACGCTGGTGTCAAACGACATGTGGGCTTCCATCCGCAGGCCTTCATCCACGCAGTCAAGGAGACGATTTCAAACTGTGGACCAGTGGAAGGACGGTCTGACGTGAGTCTGCTACGGCGGCGCGCCGTGCGGCCCATTGGTATGGAGAATCGGAGAGACTTTACTTGGGACTCACCTTATGATTTCTCAGCCAATGCAACGCGAAATGACGGTTACACAGTGTTGGTCGACTAAAGACAATCGCCATGCCTTTTGAATTTATTAAGGACAATAAAATTAAACAACTTAACTACACACACACAAACAAATATTATAACATATTTTAATCAAATTTTCGGAACATAGTCGACTTCCATTCAATTTCGCAGCCGCACGGACTCTAGCTAACATTATCGCTATTATCTTTATTATTATTATCATATTATAAGCAGAAGGGTATCATCAGTCTTCTAATTACGATTATAGATAAGATGGTTAAAGTTTGAACTCCGTATAACAATTAATAGAAATTTTTTCTAACAACGTGATCTATTGATTAAACGATTAAGTCCGGTACAAATAAGTTAATAGAATATTTAAATTATTTCAAATTTCGACGCACAATTTTAAATACATATTGTTTGAACGTGAAAATAATAAAATTCGTAAGATTAATAATTATTTTTACTAATATGAAATACTGTCAATACACACAACAGTACTAAGTACCACTTGAGACTAGTAAAGAAACTGTAGTCATAATTGTTTAACTCGGCGAATAATTAAATTCTTTTAATGGTTAAATAATAAAATAATTAAACGTCGTTAACGTATCTATTAAAGTCCAAGATAATAAATTACATATTGGGATTTTAATGTGATCTCTCTAAGAGAGGTGATTACATAAAAACAATAGTTTGTTGTAGGTATGTAGGCTGTATTTAATATGTAGTTCAAGGTGTGTGACATATGTACTGATGTATTGAACATAAAATAAAAATTAACAAACATTTGAAACTTAAATTTATACCTTACATTTTATCAGAAATAAATAATAACATAGAATACGTATAATTATTAATCACTAATAACATACACGTATTATTTTTCAATTTTCTAAGTACTTCTACAATAAGCTATAATAATAAACTTTATATAACGTTGAATTATAAATACAATTTGTTTTTTTTTTTTGTAGTTTAACAAATCACATAAATTAGTATTTACGACAATAATATTAAAATCATACAGTATAATTTCGGCAATCCAGAACATTAGAGTATTATTATTATTAAAATATGTAAATTGAATTTGTTTATAATTTTATAATCTAAACTGTATATAATATTTACATAATACACTATAGTTGATACAGATAAACTAATTTAGATTATTTTATTAAACAATAAATTTAAATAAGTTCAATCAATAAGCTCATGATAGTAATATATTAGTCTATATCAGAAAAGACTGGATTACCGGCATTGTTCAACAGAAATAATATTAAAAATTACAATAATAAAAATAATGATGATAATTATAAAGTAACGATTAAACTTAAAAAAATTTTTTTTTATAATATTTATGAGAATTTTGAATGTCTCAAGTCATCAAATTTTAATTTGACCCAATAGTGTTAACAATATTAATTAGACATTTATATAATTATATATATAATTATATAATGAATTTAGTTCAAAATGAAATATTAAACATTTTTTTTTCATAATTATCAACATCACATACTTAAAACTCAGTCTTTACCGGGTCAAAATGTATATTATCATCATTATCATTAAGTATACGCTAATAATAATATAAATACAAAGAAAATCGTAATTATTTATAAAATATTGAGCTTTTAAACATAAATAAATTTACATAAAACGTAAATTCTAACATCAAATAAGTTTTATAAAAAAAAGAAAATATATATTTTGTCAGTATTCAAACAACTACGAATTATTTAAAAATAAATGCTCAAAAAAAATTTCACTAAGTGGGAAGAAAATAAATTTCAATGATGTTTTATTTTCTGTTAAATCACAGATCAGCTTATAAGTATATTAAATTATTATTTATCATCTCTATAATTAGAAAGTCGTCTAGATGACAATAATGGCGATTGAGAAGGAGACCGGCCTTCCTCCATGTCTTCATAGATTTTATCTCTTCCAAAATCCAATCGTATTTGTACTGGATTGGCAATATCTGGCACATCATTTTTAGATTTTGATTCTTCAATTTGAATATTTACATTTTTGTTATCTAATTCATTTTCGTTAGGTACAGATTCATTCTGCCCAAATTTGATTACTATTTCTGCCGTTTTAATTTGTAATTTTAAAAAAGAAGGGTCCAATTGATTGTTTTGACAAACAGCCGCCTGGCTACATTCACTTTCACTATTTTCTCCTTGAGTTTTACCTATTTGTATATGCCATGAAGTTCCGGTGTCACTTGAAACTGGCTTTTCAATATCTTCTTGTTCACGGTTATCTACCTCTTGAAATCTTATGGGATTATCTTCATTATTAAAAAAAATATGAACATTTCGTACACCTTTGAGATCAATACTAGTTTCATCATTTTGTTCAATAGGCGGTTTATAGGGTACAATTGATGTTGCTGCATTGGTTTCAATTGAACTGCTCTCAGCAACATCAATAAGTACATTTTGATTTTTACGTGGTTTTTCTGGGGCATTTTGTACATATATAACCCTAAAAAATATTAATTATAATATAATTAGAAATATGATAACGTAAATATTTATATATTTTATTACCTATTATATGCCTTCCATCTTTGGCATAGCATAAAATATGACTTGCATTGAATATACATGAAAACAACACCACCAGTGAAGCCAATCCCTACAACAATGAGTTTAGTCCAAAATGGCCATTCTAACATTCCACGTTCCACTTCTTCTAAAGTTCGGTCCATGAGTACATACAGTGACCAACAAACACATGTCATAGCAATTATATGAAACAGCATTGCACACACCAATTTTTTACGTTCCATTCCAGACATTTCTAAATGTTCCCACTAAAAATACATAACATTTAGAATATAAAATATCATAATTAAACATTTTAAAAATATTAATTCATTTACTTGACTGAATGGTTTGGTTTTTGTTTGCATTATGAACTGAAATTTACATAGTTCACAGCATCGTATATTTGACGATTTAATCCACTGTTGTAAACATATCTGATGCACAAATCGTAATGAACCAGCACAATAACATGGTGCTATTAAAGGTGTGTCGATGTCGCCTTCACAATGGCATATTCTAAATAAAATAAATAAATTAAAATAAAATATATATATTTCAAACTAGCTTTTTAAAGAATTATTTAACACTTAATATATTTCGACAATTAATCATGTTTAAATTCCATTAAATAAATTTTGTACAATTTAATATGACATCTTTAATAATGTAGTGAACCATCAATTTATATTGCATTTTAGTAAAAATATAAATAATGAGGCCTGAAAAAGTATAAAAATAGATAATATTTTATAAGGAAATAATATTTATTTGTTTAATTTTTATTAAAATTAATATTATGATCATTGACCAAAAACAATATTTTTACCTTTAACTGTAAAAGTTAATTTAACTTTAATATTAACCTAGAAACAATAATTGTAGTTGTGTAATTATATAAACTTAACATCAGGTATTATACAATTATAAAACTAAAAATGAATATTTAATAAATCACAGATTGGTAATATTATAATGTCTTAAAATTTAAATGGTCAATTTTTATTTTTCATTTGAAATTCAATTCCTTAATAAAACTCCTATATTTTCTTCTTCTTTTTCCTTGCCTTATTCTCTCAGCTATTTGTGGTCAAACACTTTGGTCCTTAACCTCCACTTGACTTTTAAGACAAACATCATAATATTAATTGATTTCATCTTAAAATTCAAAAACATGTTAAGGGTATTGAACGAATATTTATAAAACTTTAAAATACATAAACAGATATTGTATACAACAATAATTATTGAAATATAAAATTTTGATCATTTATGAATTATAAAACTATATCTTGAAGTAATAATTACCAAAATTAATTTACTTATTTATATCTATAATCATAATTTATAAAATACTATACCTTAAATGTTCTATGTTATATCTAAATTTCTAAACCATAACTACAATTATTTATTAAACATTTTTTTTTTTTATATAAAAAATAAATATAATACGATTCTTACATAGCTATGTTATTTTAATAACAATTAGTAACAAAATTATTATGTTTATTAATAGTCATACAATTCTATTTAATTATCATACCTGCAAATGTCAAAATTCATTGAAGAAAAACTTGTATTTCTTGAAAATCCTTCATCATTCTTCATTTTCTAAAAATAAAAGACATCAATATATTACATTGACTCATATATATATATCACAGCATTTAAATATAAATGAAACTATAAATGGTAAGCTCTGAAATAATAGGCATTAAATAATATATTCTTTATTTTAAATTAAGGTTAATATCTAAATAATTAAATATAATAACATATAGAGAATAATACAAAATAAACAAATTTATAGTTTTTTAAATATAATTCTCATCTTCAATATATTCAATTTATATCTAGATAAATGATTCGTTATTTTTAAATTGTTTCTAATAAAAAATGTATTACAAATGGTTAATTTTTTTCAATATAGCTAAATAATTTTGGATGGAAAAAGTTGATTAACATTGATATTGAAGGTTAACAACATTTTATTTTTATAAATATTATATATTTTATATTTGATAATTTATATTTGTTACTTTACCATTTATATACTTTTCAAGTATATAAAATAAATTAATTTGTACTAATACAATAATAAATATTATATATTATAAATATAAGTAAATTATTAAACTTTATTAATGCAATATAGTATAAAATTAAAAAGAAACTTGCTAATAATTTTACAATGAGTTTCTGTTAAATTTTTTTTATAAATCAGGCAGTTTATTTTTACAATTTATAACAATTATAATAATGAAACACCGTTTATAATTTAAATTATTTTTTTAAAAAGATTTAGGTCTTATTTAAAATGATAACTGGATGTGAAATTTACAAATTTGAAAATCTTCACCTCCTCACCCATACATAAAGGATCAGTCACCCTTGTTCTTATCCCTTTCACTTCCATCCATTCATCTGAACTTTCTTTATGCATATTAATCATCCTCAAATTACTTTGTATCATATTACATCACTTCTTTTTTTGCCTCCCTCTTTCTATATACAAATTTGAATATATATATATATATATATATATAGAGAGAGAGAGAGAGAGAGAGAGCAAGTACTATATTTAAAAAAATCTTAACTTCTACATTTTTTCTAACAAAAATTAAAACGGTATTAAATAAAAAACTAAATTTTATTGAGGAATCTTTTTACATTTGTTGTAAGTAAATAAATTTTAAAATTCAATTATCAATAACTATAATAATGTCCGATATAAAAGTTATTCATTAATTATATCTATTTATATTTTATGTATAAATAAAATAAATCAATTTTATTTGGCCAAATATACTTTTAAGAAAAAAGATAAAAATGTTCCTCAAAAAATAATTAAATATAACAAGTTATGTTATTTATTGAAATTAAGAATATTCTTTGAAGTGGTAAAAATTAATTTTTTATATACCTAACATTTTAGTTATTCTTTTTTTATCATATAATATTATCTAACTTATTATTTACTTAATTATTCTCTTGTAGGTCATAAAGATCAGTCAACCCATATAAATAATTTACAGTATAGGTAATAACATTTTAATGATATTAAACCCATAAAATTGTTTTTTATTTTTACACGAAATAAAATAAATGTTTATTAATTTACACTTCTCGATAAAATTATAAAAACTAATGATATAATAAATAATAATTCAAGAATTGAATATAAGTTTTAAAATTGTGTGCATACAATAGAATATTGTTAATGTAAACATTAAAATAATAATAATTCACAGAATATCTACTATAAAAGAAAATAATGTATAATTGTTATTTAACGATTAACAAATTAAAAATTATTTATCAAACCTTGAATATAGACATAAATATCACAATCTACTTATATATGTCCAAAAATAAGTAAAAATTTGAGTGACAAAACTTATTATTAAATGCTTGAAAAAATACGTAATAGATTATTTTTGTTTCAGGCATACAAAAAAAACAAATAAACTCATCTTTAGCCTTGTACTACGAATAACAATAATTAAAATGTAAAAAACTGATATTTATATATCGGTAGTTCATACTTTAGGATAATTTAAAATGATTTTAATAAATTTAATTTACATAATACATATAAATTATAGATATAATTTGAATAATTATTTTTAATTAGTAAAAATGTAATTGGTATTATTACATATTTGATAATATAAACAAAGACGCAATTAATTTATTTATAACATATTAGATGTATTTCATTATTAATCATGACTACAACAGTCAGCAATCATTTTAGAAAATTCTCAAAAATGTTTTAAAAATATATTTTAAGTTATAGGATGAAATGAAATATTTA
>JAIPRN010004752.1:0-13462 GCA_025469175.1 Geopemphigus sp. TES_GeoC_2020
TTATAGAACTTGCCTTTCAGTCTCATTGGAATTCTCTTATCGCACAAGACACCAGACGCTTCTCTCCATTTGGTCCACCCACACCTAATCCTATGCTTCGCATCTTCCTCAAACCCACCGTTCTTTTGTACGACAGACCCTAAATACTTAAAATATTCAACCTCCTTTATCTCATCCCCATCTATTGTCATTCCACATCTAGTTTCATCTACTTGTTCCTTTTCCTCAAATTTATACTCTATATATTCTGTCTTACTTCTGTTAATCCTTAATCCCTTCTCTTTCAAAACTAATCTCCACACGTCGAGTCTTTGATTCACTTCCTCCCTACCTTCCCCTACCAACACAATATCATCCGCAAGCAACATACACCATGGTACCTCCCCCTGTATTTCCTTTGTAACCTCATCCAATACTACCGAGAAAAGGTAGGGGCTTAGAGCCGATCCCTGGTGCACACCTACTCTTACCTTAAAACCTTCCGTTTTACCACATACACTTTTAACGCTGGTATACGCTCCTTCATACATATCCTCTACCACAATAATATATGTTTTTGGTATTCTCTTCCTTCTTAATACCCAATTAAAAACCTTTCTCGGTACCCTGTCATACGCTTTCTCTAGATCTATAAACACCATACAAAGATTTTTTTTCTGCTCCCTATACTTTTCTACAAGTTGCCTCACACAAATCAGTGGTTCCATAGTCGACTTCCCTGGCATAAAACCAAATTGATTTTTGGTCACTATTGTCTCTCTTCTTATTCTCATATCCATGACCTTTTCCCAAATCTTCATCATATGGCTCATCAGCTTTATACCTCTATAGTTACTACATTCTTGTATATCTCCTTTACTTTTAAATATCGGTGTCACTACACTCTGCCTCTACTCATTTGGCATTTTCCCCTCTATCATCACTTTATTAAAAAGATCTTTTAACCACCTTATGCCAACATACCCTAACATTTTCCACACTTCCACTGGAACTCCATCAAGTCCTACAGCTTTTTTCTTCCTCATCACCTTTACAGCTTCCCCTACCTCCTTCTCACTAATTAAGTCCGTTAAGCCATCATTCCACGGGATATCCTCTACCTCCTCTCTTGAATACTCCTCATTCATTTCTCAAAATACTCTTTCCATCTCTTTTTCACATCCTCATCTTGCGTTAGCACCGTCTTATCGTCACTCTTAACACACCATACCTTTAGAAAGTCCTTTGATCGTTTCTCTCTAATTTTAACCAATCTATACATTTCTTTTTCTCCTTCCTTTGTTTCTAACCTATCATACAATTCCTCATACTTCTTAAAATTTGCTTTGCTTACTGCCTTCTTTGCTTCATTTAATAAACTTTTATATTCTACCCAATCTTCCCTCCTTCTACTCTTTTGCCACACCTTAAATTGCTTTTTCTTTCTCCCTATAATCCTTTGAACTTCCTCATCCCACCACCACGTTTCTTTATTTTCAGGCATACTACTCCTACTCTCCCCAACAACTTCCTTTGCTATGTCCTTTACACAAGTAGCCATCCTATTCCACACGTCATTTATATTCCCTTCAACATTCCCCAGCCCCTTTCTTTTACCTTCTTTACAAACTCTTTTTCTTTGTCACCTATTAATTTCCACCATCGAATCCTCACTTCCATTCCTACTTTCTTTTTTTTGTACATCCTCTTCCCACTAAACCACACCTCCATTACCATAAGTCTATGCTGCATTATTACCCCCTCATAAAACAAAATATAAATAAAATGTTTGATTTAATAAAACAATTGAGGATTAAACTTAAATAAATGAAAGTTAACGCAAACAATTAATTTTCATATATAAAGAAGTGTTAGCAAATTAGTCAATTGGTAAAAATGACTGTATTTTGCAACGGCACTTCTCACAAAAATACTTTGCATTCTGATAAAATGTCTATATATAACTAAAAATAATAATGAACAGAATAATTGCAAATAATATAAACCTATTAATTACCTATATACTTAATAAAATATATTTAAAAATAAACAATTTAAATTATATTGTAAATTTGTTTTTAAATATGCATAATCATACATAAATTAAATAATTTATTAAATGAAAATCAGGGGAGAAAAAAAAACAAATAATCAAAATACAACTAATTTGTTACAAAAAGTTACTTACAATTTTCAATTTATTTCTTATATTTGATTCTTTTTCTAACTCTACAGCCATAGCTTCTTTTTGTTTAACTGAAAGTTCAGGTATTTTTATCTTTCCTTCTTTAATTTTTTTCGCTTCAATTTCTTTTCTTAATAATATTTCTTCTTGTTGTTCTTTATATGAATAAGCTCTACTTTCACGTTTCATATTTTTTATATTTATCGTATTTTCGTTTTCTTTACTAAACAATAAATAAAATTATATTATTAATCATTATATATACAGCTAATATGTTTTAATGTTACTCTGCTAAAACTGATTTGTTGAACAATTCTCCATCTGGATATAAATAAATTTTATAATCTTGTTCTGTTATACAAATGTATCTATCATTGTCTTCTAGCTGTTGTCTAATTTTATCAATAATTATTGGTATGATTGTATCACCATTTATTCTCGTTATAGTACTTAAAACATTCTCCATACACTGAAAATATAATATAGGTATTACTATTTAATAGTAAATAAAATTTAAAATGTGCAATTGTTATATAATTTAATATGATAAAATTAAAAATGTACTCTATCAAATTTAATTGAAGATTATACAATTTTAAAAATGACTTACTCGTGTTGGTAAATAATCATCAACTAAAAGTTTTAATAGCTTTTTTTCATAGAATCTGATAAAAACTGATGGTTTTAGTTGAAAACGGTTAAGTATCGTAAGCCATAGATTTGGAGCATATAATTCTGAAAATATTTGTTATAATATAATAATATTTAAAATAGTAACATTAATTTTATTATTATTTAATAAATTCTAAAAAATGTAATTCTTTACCAATCAAAGGATGATGTGAAGGTTTCAATGACTTAAAGGCCAGTACTTTTTGTTCATCTTCTCCAATATTATTATTTTGACATAAAATGTTAATAGTCTCCACCAAGTGTTTAGGAGCAATTTCTATATTATTCTATTAGACATATAAATAAATTTAATTGTTACTATATTTGATACAAGTCATCTATTAATACAATAATATATAAATTATTTGTTTATACATTGCATTCCAAAAAATTAGTAATTTCATTCAATAATGAAGTAGCTAATTTTGAGTTATAATTTGACGATACAGCTTTCAATACATTTGTTTTACATTCTTTACGAACTGGTGATTTAATTGATAAAAGACTGACAATTATTGACCTCAAATATGGTTCAACAGAACCATTAATTTGATCAAACTTCATGTTTAACACAAGTAAACTAAACATGCATATTTTGTTCAATACTAAATTTGTATCAATAATAATAAAAACAAATATATTAATAAATTGCATATTATTATATTTCATTATAACTATACCATCATCCGTCAACTGAAATAAATAATTTTCGTTTAAAAATAAAGATTTATTTGAATTGAGGACAAAATTCCAAAATTGAGTAAATTCAGTTTCGTTGTTTAAATTTGGGTTTTCTTTTAAAATTTGCAATAACAAATATGCAGCATAAACAGCTTCAGTTATGACTGGAACCTAAGAATGAAAATAGTATAGTTTATAATATATATATATAATATAATTTATACAATCATATAAAAATTAATCGTTTTAATATTAAAACTGTATGATCACACATTTTTCAATGTTTATAATCATAAATTATTATTTTTGATAATTATGTAAAATATTACATACTTGTGATGATTGAGAGCATTTATCAACACACTTTAATAAAACTGGAATAATACTAACTGCATATTTTGTATAATCATCTTTGAAGATATGTGTCATACAATCTAGGTAAGAAAGTTTTACAGATAAAGCAGATGACTTTTTATCATATCCTTTCTAAAAAATTTAATTATTTATTATAAATTTAGTTTCTAATATAAAAATTAATTTTTTTCCCAGCATTTTAAATAATAAAACATGTATACTTACAACAAACCACATAACTAATACTTTGGGTACACATTTTTTAAAACTGGAGCTCCACAAACCCAACATATGAATAGCATGTATTAATGTTTTTTCGTGCATTTCAGTATCCAAAACTTTGATAAATTGATCTACTACTAATTCAGCTATTTCTTGAGAATTGTCATCACCAGTTATAGAGTTGAAACTATAATTTCCTATTGCCTGAAAATTTATATTAATTTTTTACAAATATAAATAATTAAAATACTTAATTATTTTTTACTAATAAATTGTACATTATAAATATATACACATAAAATTGTATTTTACTTGTAAAATATTGATTTTTTGTTCTGATGTACTTAATTTTCCTTCAGAGCCATGATAAATATTGAAAAGGAGATTTAATATATTATAAACTATAGTTGCATCGTTACATTTTAAAGCTAATTGCTTACATAAATCAGCCGATTCAATTCTAGCTTTTTCATTTTGAGAGTAAAGATTGGCTAAATATATTAATAAAAAAAAATATATATATATATATATATATAAATAATTAATTTCAAATAAGTAAATTTTACCAGAAAATCCTTTAGTTATTTCAAAAGCATTAGCACTTATATCTATTGACAAACTAGAAATTACTGTTGCTATACATTCCAATATCACTTCAGGATTACGAAGCATAGATTTTAAAATGGGAGGCAATAGTTTTGATTTAAATACATCATATGTAACTAATTTTATAGTAAATGAACACTGTGTAATAAATTCACGCTCAGGTCGAATTTTACAAGCTATACCTTCTTTAATAAACACTTCCAAAAAAATATCCTTAAAATTAAAATTTAATGATATACAATTTAATATAACAATAAGTTATAGTAAATAATTAATTAAAATAATACCTTATATTTGTTGGCAAGACTTATATTATTAGAAGCCATTGACTTTAATAAATATGATTCTATTACTAATAAGTATGAATTTGAATTAAATTCTTTTAAAAATTCTGCATAATATTCCAATGCTTTATTCTCATTTATCCAAATATTATTCATTATATGAAATGATTTTTCGCACAAACTTAAAATAAAATAGAATACATTGACAAATGATTACACAAAATTAATTATATACATTATATATACCGTTTATTTTTGGATATTGCTATTGCATTTATGAGCACAGCTTGCAACTCAATAAGTTGTTTCAATTCAGTTTGATTTGAGATTCTATAATTTTGGAATGATAATTTAAAAATAATGCTTATAATTTGTAATATGAAAAAGGCTGTTTTGGCTAAGTTATTTCTGTAACATAAAACATTTTTAAATAATTAATAATAAAAATAATTTATTTATATTTTATATAATTTATATATATAATATAATATTTATATTATATAAATTAAAAATAAATCATAAATCATAATTTGCAAGTATAAAATTATATATATATAAACTTTTAATCAAAATTGAATAATCTTTATATTATTTCATTTATTTTTAAATCGGCAATTTATAATTAAATATTTAAAATAGCGTACTAACGAAATATTTAAATGAGGAAATTGATTGACATATTCAATTAATATTGGAGTCAAATTAATTAAGCAGGCTTCAGGATTAGTAACTATTAATGCTTCAACAAATTCTTTGACATATGACTGTGATTTTAAATCTTGGTAGCGATTTAAAACTAAAGGCAGAGTCTCACTAATACTGTTCCATACATCATTTGAAACATCTGAAATATTTGGATTAAATAATTATATATTAAATAAAAAATATGTAATTGTTCATTACTACTTACTAGATGATTTAACAAAATTTATAGCATTTTTAAATACAAGTTTCCGTTCTTTGATGCTAGATTGAATGGTTTTCAAATGAAAATCAGAAAATTGTTTATTATTCTGTAAATCAAATAATTCACATTTACAATAAATATTTCTAAAAGTTTGTAAATTTTAACTTACTCCCTTTACGTCAGACATTATATATTTCTTTATACTTAAACCTTAAATTTAAGAGAACATGTTCTCATATATTTTCAATCCACAAGTAAATGAAGAATGTACGTATATACAATATGAATATGAACTTAGATATGAATACTGACAAAATAAAATATTAAAACACCGATTATTACGAACATAGTAACGGTTATATGTAGTTACATTTCATTATTTTGTGGTTACATCTATGATTAATACATAAATTATAGATAAAAAATAATTGATAGGTTATAATAGTTTATCACACGATAATGAATGTGTCACATTATAATGTTATAAAGGATCTTATTAACATAAGGTGCTTAGGACATATCTCTTTAAGATTAACGTAGGTAATCTGATAATAAGGAATCTACAATATGTTATTATAAGTATTATAGATTTAAATATATCTGTATACATTCTCACTTATAGTGAGACCCTTTGATTAGTGAACACCCGTAAGACTTATTAATATATGCTAATGGGTTAAATGAATAAAAACGTATATATATGTTTGTGCGAAATTAAGTTAATTGATTTATTAAAAAATTGTTTGCCTATAATGTATTACAAAAGTAAGAAAAATATCAGAAATATTAATGTTTACTTTCTTGTATTATAATTTGATTTTCAGTGGTAAATTATAGTTAACTGACTAATAACAAAATTACAATATTTTTGCAGTATATCTAGCAGTGTAGTTCCAATTTGACTTTTCAACTTTAAATCAAGTAACAAATTCATGAACACTTCTTCATTATATTTTATTATATTGATTTTATGTTTCAACATCTAGTTCAACTATATTGGAATAATGGAAAATAAAATATTGAAAATAAATATCATTAAGCCATCCCTGGGTAATGTGTTTTTTTGTCGTTATAAAAAATATAGGCATAAAAATAGTTGTGTTTTACTGTTTTACTCAAATTATTCGTTGATTTATAAATCAAATATATTTTAATATAATACGTCTTAACATGCGGCACAACTATATGTATGTTATAGTAAAGATGAACATACAATAGATTTTACATAAATATAACAATTCTAAATGAAAATATTCTTCAATAAGTTTAGAATTAATTATAAAAACATCTATGTTTATGACTAATATACTGCATTTAAGTCTGAATAAAATACTTATTTACCTATACCATTTATTTATGTTATGTTTTACCTTGTCAAATTTTTAATAAATGTTTATCATATTATTTCCAATTAAAATGTGTATAGTACATTTATAGATAAATCATGAAAGATTTGCATTTTTATATGTGAAATTTTTTTAAAATTAAATTACTATTGCAAACTAAAATATTTGTTTATATATATAATCAATTATTTCCTCATACGTTCTTAAGAAAACAAGTATTTAATACTCAGTAAAACTGATATGCCTACAATATTTAATTAGGTTTTTCGATTTTTGTGGAGGTCTTCAGCATTTATGGAGCATTTTTACTTTTAAAAGAATGTGAATCTTAATAATTTTCATAACAATTATTTATATACACTTAATGGACATCAACTAAAGATAATAACATTTGATAACTTGTTAAAGTAGGATTAAAATACGAAATTAGTGTTCGCAAATATAGTAACCACTTGGTCACTGTCATAGAAGAAAATAGTACTTGAAGTAAAATTAGTTATTAAGTATTGTTACTATATAAATAGATAATACACAGAACAAGTGAATCAACTTTCTTTTTTAAATTTGTATTACAACTGAAACGCTAAACCATATAATCATAAGTATTAAGAAATCAATGTAAATAATAATAATCATGTTCATTTTATGTTCTAGGATTTAATTGTTGGTTTTAAATACGTATGAACTTCGGAAAACTCAAAACCTAAAAATAAAAGAGAAAGTTTGAAGGAAAAACTACCTAGATTTATTGTTTTTAGTTTACAAGGCTATTATATATAAAAATATATTTAAATTTATTATAAGGTGTGCGTGAATTTCTTAATATATCTAATTTAATTTGTTTAATATGAAATATGAAGATATTGAATACAAATTTTTGGTAGGTAATAATTCTATAATTTTCAATGCAATATCAATATTACAAATACTTCAATATGACAATACAATATCGGCATTATTTTAAAAAATCATTGCTCATCACTATTAGAATGTACAAATGTATTTAAAATAATGTTTGTGTATTTCTGTATTATAAAAAGTTATAATACAATAAAGTCTGTTAAAGAAATTAACAAATAACGCATTTATAATAAAAATAAATGTATAATTATTTACAATGTATAGTCGATTAAATTTCTATATTTGACTAATTTATATTGAATACTATCCGATTTATTTTTGATTAACATATGTGTATTTATAATTGATACTTGAATTATGTTTACATTTAAAATAATTCTAATTTTTTAGACTAAGAAACTAATTACATTAAAAATATTTATTATATCAATGTACTTATTATAAAATTATATATAGTATTAGACAAAATTAATAATATATGTGCATAAGAAAATTCATTATATTTATTTTAAAATCTATTGTGTATAAATTACTAAATTTAAAAAATTTAAATCTAGACATTTTTTACATTGTCGTGTAAATAATTAGCTAGTTTTTAATATTCCATAAAACATATTGCTAATTCCACAGTTTTTTAAATATATATTTTTGAAATACATATTATGCTAAACATATATTTTTTTAATTTCGCCTTAAAAATGTTATATGATTAAATATTGAAATATAAGTGGTTAGTTAACAAGTTATAGCTTTTATTCTTATGAAGATATAGTAATTTTAATGGTTATTAATATTTTGCTTTTGTTTTTTTAATGCTATTAATAAATTATTCAATTGGTCTTTACGATTTAATGTATTTTGTAAATCTGAGTTATTCAAATAACTCTTATCAAATTCATTATTCTGCTGTCATCTGCTTTTTCTTATATGTGTATTACTAAAACAAAACCATTTATTATATCATTATTATTGATATAGTCATAATTATACAATTTTTTAACTACAGTAGAACCCCAGTAATCTAACCCCCTGTAATCCAACTTGCCTATCAATATTAATTTTATATAAAAGTAGTTCAAATAGAATCTTTAAGTTTTAATTTGTTAGATTACAAGGTACTCTTAAAAAAATTCTGGTCTATAGGTTTTACACAGTACTCTATTTCCGACAAATTTGATAGTCCAACACCGCCCTGCAAAACGTTTGTCAAATTACCAGGGGTCACTGTATTATAATATAAAATATAAAAATACAGTCTACATATTTACTTGGCTTAATTATACTTATAGATTGTATTTTAATAATCACTATAAATCTAAATAAGTGTTTATGGAAATTAGGTATAATAATTTGACACAACTATTCACAAATTTTATAAATAATAAATACTTCAATACATTTATATATATATAAGTTATATATCAATTGTAAATTTATTGTATTTTTGAAAAATTATTGAATAAGAAAATTATAAATAAGTAATTTTTTAATTCAATTGACAATTTGTTTGATATTTAATATAAAATTATTACTAATAATACATACATACAATATAAGCATAAAAATTATATTGCTTAATTAATATTATAATATTAATTAAAACTATATATTACCAACATAGTATATGTCTTTATATGATACCCACCTACTTGTTTTATATACAAAATGTATGATGAATATTTACAGCGTTTTAAAAATATATAATTATCTTACTTGCTTTCTTGACCATTATTTAAAAGATATAAATAAAAGCAAGATAACACAACTCCAATAACCTGAAATAGTAATTATTCTATTATATATATTTGTTTTTATATGTATTTTTTATTCTTTAAATATAACAATATATTAAATTACTATATAAAATAATGTGAAAATAGGTATTAAATTAGAGATGCCATAAATGTTAGCGTAAATAGAATACTTTAAATTAGATTTTAGAATTTTATTGTTATTTTGAGTTTAAAAGCAATGATATATTATTGAATTTCAAATTATAATTCTGAATGACACTATTAATATATAATTAATGAATATGATAAATATTGTGTATATATATATATAAATATATCAATACTTGTATTACATTTTGGTTTTTAAAAAAATAAATACCGTTTATATTTAAAATAAATATATCAACTATTTTATAGAGGATTTTGCTCAAATGTTGGGTTTTTAATTACACTTAAGGAAACTTCTTAAAAAATGTGTAAATTGAAGTATCAATTCCATGAAGATTGCTATTGAAACAATTTATGTCAAAATTATCTAAGCAATTTTATATAATAGAACTCGTAAACAAAATATAAATAAACAGAAATGCATTATTTACTTCCTTCAAAAACTAAAAAGTTTATTTAAAAAAAATAATGCCTATTACATTGAAATCGATAAATAATTAAATTATAAATTGTATATACTATAATTTATAGTTACTTAATTTATGTCTAAACTTAGATAATCGATAATGGGATTAAAAGAAACCTCTAAATGTTTGTAAATTAGCATAAGAACTTAATATTATAAATATATAAGAAAAACATTATTGTGCCTACAGAAAAAATTGTAATTTACCTGCAAAAGACCAAATGCTAATGCAATATACATTACAACAGTTAATCTATTTTTCACTCGTTTATTTAATTCGTTATAACATCCTTTTTGATATATTATTCTTTCATCAAATAAATTTCTACATAATGCTCCTGATTCAACAGGTAAATTTTGGCAACATGATACAGGAACTTGGTTTTCTGGGAATATAATTGACCAATCTCTAGGTGTATCTACACCACAACATTCTAACTAAATATTAAATAGATAATAAATTAAAAACATACACTTATATTATTTTAATTTATTAACATACTTTTCGTTGAATTATAGTCCAGGACTGACGATCATTCTCATCAAATAAATATTTCCCTATAGAAGTTTTTAGTGAAAATCTCAAATTATCATTTGAATTTTCTTTTGAAACTGATGACAATATTGCTAAAAATACTTCTACTACCAAAATTGACAGTAAAAGTATTGTAAACTATAAAATAAGTAAGTTAAATTTTAATTATCATATGATAAATGATATTTGAATATTTGGAAAATGCATAATCAAACAATATACCACTATTAAAAAGTAGACATTTTGTTTTTCGATAGAATAAAATCCAAATATATTCGTAGCTATGATAAATACACCCAAAATAATAAAAAATATTGGTGGAGCTGTAATTGAACCATTTAAAAAAATTGAAAAACGTCCCAAATCTACAATAATTATGATGCCAATTACAATTAAAGCCACACCTGTAATCTAAAAAATGTTATATTTAACATTTAATAACTACTAAAACGGATTATATATTTAATTATTACCCCTAATATCACATTAAAAATGTATAACAAATATTTTACAACATTAACATTTCCAATTTCCATTTTAGTACAGAACATTAATTGTACCTAATTATATGATATCTATTAATTTTGGCAAAGTTTATATATGTATCTCTGAAATTAACACGTATAAATAGTATTAATATATAATGTGTTTGTAAAAAAACATAAGTATGTATGTGTGACTATTATAAATAATGTGCAAATACATTTTAATTAAATGATATGCTTAAAAAATGTAAATACCTATAAAATTCAAATTAATTTACCTTTAATTATATAAATTTATTTTTAAACTCATATTAGAAGAAAAATATGATTGTATGTTAATTTTTTTCTATTACAAGAAATTTAAGATTAAATTTATTATTGTGAATACATGTAGTTCATACAAAGTGATTCGAAGTGTCTTAATAAAAATAGGTTCATTATAGAAAAATATAAAATATTTCAGTTTGTGGGTAGGTTAAGGTGATTGACACATTTTTTGTTGATGTGTTAATGTTTACACAATATATCATCCTATATAGTTGATGTTTGTATGTTATACACATTTATTATTCTTTTTAACAGTTGTCTAGGTGATAGTAACCATAAACATATGTAAAATACAAATACATTTATAAAATGAAAAAAGAAATTAATAATAGAATTATATTAATTACTTTTTATACTTTAAAGGACTTAAAAATATTCTTAAATTACATTTTCCTAAAGTTTTCTACAAAAACTTAATCAAAAATATTGTTGTCACTTATTATTTTATTTTAATAATAAATATGGCATATTATATACAAATTACTTATTATAAATTAAATTAAATAGTTGTTTACTGATTTCTTATTAATTTACTTAAATATAGCCGTAAATGTATTTGACATACATGAATGTTATGCATATAGTAACCTGGTTTAAGGGACCTACTCCCATTTAATTAGGGGTAAAAATAAGTTATTTGTAATATCGTAATTGTCACCCTTGATTTTTGTTATTCGTCACCGATTATTAATGTGAGTATGGTTCGATAAGTACACTTCATTACTTTCCATTTTATAATAATGATTACTGTCACGTCGTTATCACAGTTATTTCTGGATTTATTTAATGTATCTATTCCTACTGTTTACATTTACTAAATTACACCTAGTCAAATATTTTTACCATTTTTGTTCAAATATTAAATTAGATTTGTAAAAATGTTGAATAGTTATTTGTATATTAGAAATAAAAACTTCGACGGTTAACGATATCGAGTTAACAAAAAACTACGATGTATAAAAAGTTTAAGATAGAAAACATTAGGTAAAAGTTTTGCTTAAGGGTCTTTTCATAGATGAAAAAAAAAAATTTTTCTTTTTTGTTTACTTAATGAGTTAATAGGTAACCAGAACTTAGTGGAAATTCAGCGCTAAAAATTTACGCCCCACGAAAGTGTTAAACAAAAAAAAATTTTTTTTAAAGGTTTACAACTTAAGTAGATTGTTACTAAAAATAACCGACAACTATTATTACCAGTATCAGGGCAAATTGCACATAGCTAATAACATAATTGTTATTTCGTAAAATGGACACACAAAGCTTTAGTCTAATAATATTACATAATCATGTCTAAATGTAAATAATTTAACACTATCATTCCAAGATTTCTGAAAAATAAATTTTTTCATACAAAAAAAAATGTATTTGAAATAATAGATTTGGCATGTCATAATTTATAAAATTACGATTTATGATTTTACTTAAGATATATTTATAGACAAAATTAAACGTTACAACTATTGGTGCACAAAAATAGAAAATCAGTTAATTGATTGGTACAAATATAATTTGTTACATGAAATAGTGAAACTTCAAGTTCTATAAGAGCGTAGTGCAGCGTTGCCAGTCCGAAGTATTGCCTTCAAGCTTACCGGGCCAGTGAGGGTACTGCCGGTTCGAAAAAAAAAAAAAAAAAGGGCAGCGTTGCCAG
>JAIPRN010004753.1:0-13460 GCA_025469175.1 Geopemphigus sp. TES_GeoC_2020
TTAAAAAAAAAAAAAAAAAAAAAAAAAAAAAAAAAAAAACGATGACGGAACAATCGTCCGAAACGACACGACCGGTTGAATAATAGACGCGCGCCGTGATCGCCGAAATCGACGTTAGAACCGCGACAGCACGCGCGCGTTCCCGACGGCTATACGACAATACGTGTAAACACGTGGAACGGTGTCTCCGGTGGCCGGTAAGGTATTGCGCCCGAAAACGTTGTTGTTGCCACGAATAATCGACAATGGCGATTTCTCGTAACGTCCATCGACGGATCGTGTCCGACCGCGGCGGTTTATTTCCGCGACCGGTCGTCGATTACGCGCGGACGTCCTTTCGGACGATTGACTCGGCGGGTAATTGTTTGGGATGGGAGGGGGCCTGGAGGCATGAGTACGGAAAACAAGCGGTCCCTCGTTACGTCTCATCGACGGACCGCTGCGTACTCGCAACGATTTCAATAGCGACGGTGCGCGGTTGTCGATAAATTGGAGCCCGTATCGAATAGCGGGAAAACGAAACGGACAATCTCTGTAGTCCCTTAACGAGGTTAATCGCGAGATTTATTGAGCACCACGTCACGGATATACGCACGAATATTTAAAAAAATGCGTTCTCCGAGAACTTCTGGTTACGTCACATACACACGTGTACGCGCGTAAAGTATACTCTACAAACGTGTAGACTGTGCCGAGAAAAACGATTTGAAAGCGTGTCCATCACGAGTGCGCGGACCCTACGATTGCCGTGCGGATGATTGTCCGCGCGTAATATGATTATTATTATTATTATTATTATTGTTACAACGCTGTCGACGTCGTGTTGGTATATCATTATGTATATTACAACACCCGTTGAAGTCGCGCCGACAAAACGACGGCCGACGGTACGAGAAAAGCGAGCCGATGTCCGTGCTCGTCGGTCGGTAAATATCAATTACGACGACCAATTGTCCGGAAACAAGTGAACGATAATTAGCCGACATCCGAGTCGTTATGCCGACATTTCCAACGGGAGCGCGAAAATGCGTGAACGGGTCGATACACGTACGACGTTATTATACCGACGGAACGGCCGACATTCGATCGAGCCCGTAGGATTATTTGTATTTCGGACGCTCGACCGTCGTGGTGTTGGTGGTGGTGGTGGCGATGGGGAGTAGGGTCCGGGTGGACGGCACGTCCAATTACGGCTCGTTTCGCGCATTTTGTCCTCGTGAAAATCGTAATTTTGCTGCCCGTGATAAGGCTATCAATGTTTTACACGAAACACGTGAGTATATACCGTACGGTTGCGCAATATTGTCGTCAGCCGCGGACCGCGATCGCGCCGCGAATCCGGAGACCGAAACGTCCGCCGTTCGCGTCTCGTGTAGATACGCAATTGCCGTGGGGCGTTCTCGTTCCATCGTCGTTCGATTCGTCTCGGAACCGACCCGAACCCATGTCTATGGTGTTTCGCAAATCGCCGCGCCACAATGCCGTCCGACTGCGTAACATGGAGCCGGCCGTCCAGGCGAATACGGCGTGACGCAAACGGGTCGGAATAAAAGCCAGTACGTGTATAAATAAATATCGTCGCCACGATAAGTACACGTACAATAACGCGAACGCCCAGCAAGTTAAACATCGATCTTGTGTGTGTAGTGTATCGTATCGCGACAATATCGCGTTTATTGTTACGCGACGTTATTACCGTGACAAATAACGACGTCGTTGAAAAAACTCTGTCGGTAATCGGCGTGCGTGTCGTCACCGCGACAATCATAACTCGGTAATATCGTTCGGTTTTAGTGTCGTCGACATTTATTCGTTACGCGAGGGAGGACGCAACTCACGGGCTGAAAACGGGAACCGTTCCGAACGTATCGTGTTTTACGTGTTTAACAGCACGTCATTGCATAATGAACAAAAAAACGACCGACACGACGGGAGAATTAACGATTGTCGTTGTCCGGGGCTCGAGGTTATCGCCCCGGACATCCGATTGTAAATAGTTGATTTTGTAAAACGTCGTTTCACGCGGGCGAAAATTGAACGATTTCAAATCGGCTAATCCGCGGCTAAATTCGCGTTTTTCCGGCAATGTTTCGTTGACCTTATCTCGGGCGGATATCCGACATATTGCGTAACCGGAAATCCAAAGGGTCCACGATTATATTCGAAAAGGAACACGACAGTTTTCAAAAACGACGATCACAGTAATAATTTCTAGGACCTTTCTTTTGCCCTTATGCCTCATGACGGTATAACACAAATTGAATCGATTATGACCGGGAAAACTTCGGTAGCGCTCGTCGGTTCGTATATAAATACGGTGATGTGTTTTTACTCGCGTGCGCACGCGGGTACAAAAAACGTTTGACGCTCCTTTTGTCGGATTCCAAACGAATTTCGTAAGGTCTTCTGACGCGTCGCCCTCTTAATCGTCATTGTACCAAATAACGCGTATATCGTCGGAAATGGATAGACGCACGTATTGTCTCTCAACCAATCAGGATTATGTACTGTGTAATGTGTGCGCGATGGTGCGCACGTGTATCCAACCTAGTAACCTGAATCGAGCGAACGTCGGATGACGTACAACGAGCGGTCGTACTAAAACAACCGTACAATAATATCGTACGCGCCGCCATCGACAGGTATCACCAATAAATATATATATATTGATTGTTCGGTCGGATGATGAAGATCGACTTCTTTTTATAATACTCGGCGACTTGACGTTCGCCGAGTAAATACGAATTACAGTCGGCGGCTGCCACGAGTCCGTTTTTTTTAAATATACATGCCACCGTAAATATTTACGCGACATTATCGTACTCGTGCGTACGTACACCAGATGAGCGTCCGTATGCTCAGCACATTTTACGTCGTACATATCGTTCGAATATTATTGTTGGCCGAACGTTGTAAGTATCACTGTTGTGTTATAAAGTTTCACACCGAGTACGATTAATTTTTTGAAAAAATACGAAAATCGTCGTCTGTACGGTTGTCGAATATACGAACATCGATTGTACATTTGTAAAGTAGCTTATGAAAAATCTCGTAAAAGAAATATTAATCAAGTGGGAATCCATTAGTAAACAATATATATATATATAAATATAGAAGTAAAAACCGAGATTTTGGTGCTCGGTTATTTCGAAAACTACTCGACCGATTTTGACGAAAGCCACGTCGATATATTCCCAAGATCTGCCGAGTCTCGTGGGCTATTTTCGATTTCGCTATCTCATCGCAAAACCTAAAAACAGCGGTTTTGCGGCTATAATATGGATGCCCGTGACGACTAATTGTAGCGACATATATTTTCGAAACTAAATGAAATTTCTCTTAGGTTATTGTTTATAACGCGTACATCGGCTGAGGTTCGGTGCCGTTTTTATTGACGTTTATGTTTTACGGTCTTCCCTATTATTTTCGAGTATTGGGCAAATTAATTTCGATTATTAAATAATAGCGTATGCCGTTGAACAAAAAAAAAACTCCAACTACGATGACGCTAAAATAGTGGAAAAACATCAAACCGAGATGTTCGAAGCGGGATATACCCGCGCCAATGAATTACGAAATTCCCGAGACCGTAATAAATATCCACGTGAAAACTGGTATCGATTTGATAATACGTAGGTTTTATTGATTTTATACGAAAAAAAACCACGTCGTTTGTTTATAAAAAAAAAACTTCCGGACGCGTGTTAATCGTCCGTTTATCTACGAGTTATGTTTCTGTACGAAAATGAATCGCCGCGCACGGTCATATATTACGGTAACCGCCGGGCAATCGTTATGGTTTCACGATAATCGAAAAACGCCCGGCAGGTACGTAACTCGTCGAGAAAAAAGCGGTGTCGTAGGAGAAACGCGTGAAGCGAACGAGAGAGATCCCCGGCCGTTGGATTTGTTCACGACGGAACGTTATAATAAATAATACGTCGCGCGCCCGCGTGTAGAAAAAATCGACCGTATTTGCCGTCGTCGTCGCGCGTATTATAATTCGCTTATTTTGGGCGAATTTATCGGCGTATAATAAACGGATGTATACGTACGTCCTGATTTCGATTTACGCGACGACAAATATTTACGAGAAACGAATTGGCGCGATTATAACCGATCGAAAATATCGTCAACGGCGCTCAGTTTCGCGGCATATAATAAATAATACCGATTGAAAGCGTTACGTTATCAGCTCCAAGAACTTCCCGTACCAGCTTCATTGTCGCCCGGCACCGACTAAATCGTGACGCGCGGTGTTCAAAATGTGTTCTCCCGTTTCGGATCCCATCGGCTCTACCAAACTCGCAAGGTTTCCGCTTATTATTTACTACCGTTATTATCTATATTAACGTACGTATACCGCTGTACTTACCGCGAATCGTCATCAGTTTGTACTAGTGAACCCCATGACCGTCGTCCCGTTAAACGTTCGTTACGCGTATCTCGTTCGTACGATAATAAATATATAATTTTACGTATTGTATTTATAAAGAATCCCGGTAGTTTGATATCGCCGATAATTTGAATAACTACGATTTAGGGCGGTTTAAAGGAAACGTTTATAATTTATGGAATAAACTACGCGTGTTTACAACTTGTTAACTTAAGTATTTCGTCGTTGACGAAACACGGGGAGCTCGCGTTTCAGTCGTATAAGAGTAATTTACGCTGTCGTATTATTTTTTGATTTTCAAATTGTTTCCCCGACTGGTAAATTTGTAGAAAAATAACGGGAACCTACGACCAGTGCGCAACGTCTCCGAAAAACGTATCGGCTTATCGCACGTACGACGCATTTAGACCGACAGTACATTGACGACCGGGCAAAGAGTGGTCAATTCACACAGCACGTCCACTCAGCAAACGATCGCGATGGTTGAAGAACAACTATTGGAATTGGACGGATGACTCGACATAAAAACTTGATACGTTCGAAAGACTATTGTGCGTGGCGAGTACCTAAATTGTAGTGAGGACCGAGTATAAGCTCGTGAACGCAGCCACCATGTTCCGTGTAGGTAAATGCATCTCGTTATTCCGAGCTAGTGTTTTCTTGTTCATTACACTGGTTCCGCGGAAATTTCGCGATAATTCGAAGGAAGACGACGCGTTTTCGGTGCATTCAATAATTAGACGCCACTAACACGCAACGACTTGAATTCTTTTTCACTCAATTTCAGCCGATCCAATGTCGTATCGCCGCGTTTGAAACGTACATTATTAATAAATAACTACGATTAGTTCATTTTTATCGATTGCCGTCGAACCAGTATCGTATATATTCCGGTAACTAACGTATTTCGAATTATCGGGAGTCTATCGTAGTTTTGTTTCTGTTCCATTTTGTTGGATGCCAAACTGAAGTTGAGATCACCTAACGAGCGTGTGCAGTTCTATGAAAATTAATACGAGACATTAACCTTCCGAGTTGAATAAAGGTATTTATATCGGCAGGTATATATACAAACGACTCGCGCGACCTCGTCGAACTTTGTCGTCAGACTTTGTTGCCAGAAAACACGAAATATTGACGGGTGTCGTGTAACGCGTGTAAAACAATGGGGAATTTTCGATTACTTGTCGGAAACGCGACCGACCGTACGAAACGAAATATCAATACGACGCGAGCGTATTGTTGCGCCTGAATGTCGACTGACGTAGCCAGGTGACAGTTATGTACAGCGAACGCGGCGTGCCTGTCCAGTATTGTCGTGATGTGGCGTGGGTTTTGGACAACAAGTGAAAAATGTCGTCGGATAAAAACGAGTTTAGCTTAGATTCAAAAAAATAAAACACGGACGACGCATTTTCGGCATGTATCATGGACTCTGTCGTGGGGACATTTTGTCACGTCTCTGCGTGTCGTCGTTTCGAAAAAACAACCCGAGCTATATACATACATACTAATCGCCTCCGATATAGAAAAATGAAAAAAAAACCGCGCCAGATATCCGTAAGACGACGGCGACGACGGAACCGACACGGCCGTCATTAATTTCGAACGAAAAACGATATTATTTAGACGGCGTTAGTATTTTCGAAAAAACGCGTGCACGTAAACCCGCGACCGGCCGGTTGGCCGGCGCGACGACGAGTACGCTAATACGTATACGTTTCGTTCGCTGATGTTCGGCAATAATTCACGCCGACAATGACCGTCGCGGAGTTCACTACTCCGATTTTATTCACAAAATACGTTTTTAATGTTTTCGACGTCGTATATTATATATGACGACGACAACGGCGGCGACTGGTTTTCTCGTCGCGTCCGTTACCGTAATAATATTACGTTTATTATGTAATCGCGCGTGTACGATGTATTCGTCCGGACCGGACACGGCGCCGCTGCTTCTCTCGGACGAACCCATATATCGATCACGCCGTCGTTTCGGGCTTCAAAATGCCACACGCTACCGCATCCCGTCCTATAACCTGACCGTGTGAATCGTACGCGTTTTATGATTAACCGTTCCGGGACGATAATTGAGCTCTTCGTCAAACCGCGCGTCTCGGCCAAATAAGCGACAGCCGCGGACGACCAAAAAGTAGGAGAACTACTGCCCGGTTCATTAATTACTACCCGTTTCGGTGATATAGTACCGTGTTCGCTTCCGAACCGGAAACGTACAAAACGCACCGCTCTTCGTTCCGAAATGTTATCGAGCGTACTAATACGATCGCGCGCTCGCTATTCGTTCGTAATGTACTCGACGTGTTTACAATTTCGACTTCGACGCGTTTTCCGAAAAATTCGTATCGCCGCGACCCGTTTACACGATTATCGAATTGCCGTCGACGTAAAACGTTATTGAAATCGTACGCAGGTTTGTATTCGGTATTTCGGAAACTCGTTGGGGTGTGAAAGGAGGGGAACTTATTCGTTTAAACGTACCAAACGTACGTTACGAATATAATACCGAGAATTTAACGAACGAACCTGTCCCGTTACATGTATCGTAATTACGTTTAGACGATACATCGTGGAATTTAAAAACGTTTAATTTTGCCATCCGTTTTGATCGTGTCCATTATATATATACCTCACCGTTGTTTGTACCTAACTATTTCGTAACCTAGTCGTTGTTTTTTTTTTTTTGTTCACGAATCGCCTACGTAGTTTATTATAATTTAATCAACGAAAATACGCCGTTCTTAAATACGTAGAAGTAATCGTACACGGGTATACGGCATCGTCGCCAAAAACGAAACATTACGAATCGTCTAAATTGTCTTATTGTCTACAGTCTACGAACACATACGAATCCCGAAAATAATCGGCAATTTATCATCGAACTCTTTTCGACTAACAAATAGAGCTCACATGGCCATATAACAATCCCGTACTCGGAACATTTGACACTATAAATAATGCGCGTTACGTGATTGCCATTATTGTTTCGGCGATTCCCCGCCAGCTAACATTTTTCACGTCGTTCTGGCCTTACAATATAGTATCTCCCCACGCCCTCCCCCCCCCCCGTCGCTGATGAATATGAAATGTTAATAGAACGATCGAACCGGCATCGGGTTTAGTGCCGTACCGGAGTGTCTAAAAGTCGTTTAAATAATATACGTCTCGCCGCGGTTCTCGTACGTACAAAATGACGTCTGACCGCACGAAACGGGAAAACGTTTATAGAACGAAATATGCGCATATCATTCACGCAACATCCGGTCGGTGATATTTTATTTCGAATACGAAAATTGGCGGCAGTTTTAATTTCGTGATTAATATTCGTAATAGATCAAAAATCGTTTACACGCCCGACGGTCGGCGGCCTATTACTGTTTGTTTGTGTTCGGCCGCGGAGACGTCGCATGCGTGTGTGGTCCGCGACTTCTGTGCGCGGTCAGCGAATAGAAACCACGGCGGTTGAACGTAATTGCGCGACTTTAAAATGAAGCTCCCGACAATCTCGTTCGCTGCGTCGTGAATTCGTACGGACCCGAGCGTTCCCCGAAAACGGCGTTTCGGACAAAAGTGTATCCGCTCGTTAATACGGAAACGTGACGCGCGCGAGGGGAGGGCGTTCGATTTTCAAACTGTTGCCGCTGCCGCTTCGTCAAATCCGGCGTTTCGTGGCGCCAGTCGTTTCGCCGTTGTACACGCGCCCGATAATAACGATCGAACGAAGACTATTTGAGCACGGTCACCGCGACCGGCGTGGGTCCGTCTAATTTAATATATTCCTTCGGGTGTGCTCGTTTGAAATCGCACACGCGCAAAACAACTACTGTACGATAAGACGAATAACGAGCAGCGACTTTTGCGGCTAGATTTCCCGCCCGTAATATATTGCCCTGGCGCGATAGCGCACAATTACGTATGATAATTCGCGCGAATCGTGCACGACGGTTCTCCGTAAATCGGCGGCTCGTACAATTTATACGTGTTTAAATCGGCGACGAACTTGTAACGCGTATATTAGGCGAACGCAAATTACGATCCGGTCTATATTGTTTTTTCCGTACGGCGGTGCGGCCGTCAACACGGAAAACCGTATTAGTCAATCGTCGGCGTATCGACTCGCACGTCCGACAGAAAATCGCGTTTATTTATAGGTATTTAGTACCGCGTCGGTCTTGCGCACCTCCACGGCATTTCGTCCCCGGGGCGGTATCGAACACCCGGTACACCCGACCGCTCTACCTCGAACTGTTCGCCGTGTACGTCGGTGTACGGTGTTCGGTTTTTAGAATCCGAACGATCCTCGGCGTCCGTACGGATTAATTTATTCGGTCCGACGTCACCGCCGTCAGTTGACTTGCAGATTTATTGTTCGTCGAGCGTCCGCGAGGAGTGTTCGGGACACACGGAACTACTTCTTAATCGACTCGTAGATGGAAACCGTCGGCGCGTGGGAGCGAAGTGCTATTAAAAGGTTCCTTCGTGGGCGTATCACCCGTGAAAAAAAAACACGTTATAAGTAGCGCTCGGACATTTTCTTCGGAATTCACCTTACAGCCGCTACGATTGTTACCGCGGTGGATCGCGCGCCGTGAAATAAACCGATACTTTCTTAAAAGCTATTATATAAGCGCATCCTATATACACGCACGCGCACACACACACATTTCTTTTACTATTCGTCCCTCTCTCTCTCTCTCTCTCTCTCGCTCATTCCATTATTATTGTTATACACGTAAATATGTATAACATCTAACGCGAGCGTGTGTGTGTGTGTGTGTGTGTACTTTAATAGGGTGTCCGTATCGACCACTCAATCTAGCGGAATCGTTTTCAATGGATTTTATAATTAGATACAGAACACCACGTCGATAGTCGAAGAGTAGTTGTGTTCCGACTATGCGGCTAAATGGGAACGATTATGCACACGATGACGAAATGTGGATACGCCCGCCGTTAATTAACTCACGAAATCCGTGTATTTGCTAAATGGACTATATTATAATAACAACGGAATCGATCTCGCCGTTCGTGTCGGCGCGAGTATAAAACAAAAAAGAAAAATATCGCGCATATTCGTTATGAACAAAATATACATTAGCAGCCGCCACCTACCTCGCGTTACGGAATGCCGCGGTTTTTTCTAGTCGACGTTTTCGTTTGCTGCCGCCGCGCTTCGTTCGACGCTCACGACGTTCGCGATATGACATTTCGAGTTCAAGAAACTCCTTAATTATCGGAATCGTCGGCGTTCGTATATTGCAACAATTAGGTCAAACGACCGCAGCGAGTGTCGGACATTATACGTTATTATTGTGCCGCACCATGTCGCTCAGCTGACTTTCACCTACGCTTCGACACTCGCCGGGCAGCCGCTACGAGTCGTCGCTTCTACGACCCAGGCGGATCCAAATGTCGTATGTGACAATTATCCGGTACAGTGTTTGTCTACTGGCGTACAACCGGACGGAGTTCACTTGGGCCGAAGCGGCATCCTCCGATTATCGGTTTATTGTGGACGATCCGCGTAATACGTGCCATTCGAAATGTGTGTGTGTGTGTGTGTGTTGGTGGGTGGAGAATGAGGGTATTTGAACGTGGCCCGTTTAAAGAAAGAATTTATTCGACGCGAACACTTTGCTATTCCGACGAGTGTTCACGAATAGACGTATAACCGCTTGATCGTTACGATTGTTTGTCGTTTAAAAAAATCGAACCGGTGATTTGAAACTCCATGATGTGGGGCTACTCGAATGTCCAGTCCGATGGTCAACGCGTATGTAAACGTATTCAACCTCGAGAAATATTGATCATGAAACGAGAAAATAAAAGTGACTTTTAATGAATATTATTCGATTATTTAAATGACAAACTAATTTCTTAATGTGTGTGTGTGTGTGTGTGTGTGTGTGTGTATGTGTGTCTGTGTGTGTTTGTAAAATATTTCGTTGAAATTAACTAACGCTTATAATACGCACATCGCCGGAAACTCGACAATGCGACGGATTTTTTTAATGAAAATCGTAGGATCGAGGGGACCGACCGACAATTTCACGGAAATGCCGTAACAGTTAAGCGAACGAATTTCGTACATTCGTTTTCAAAAATGTCTTGCCGCGGCATACTCTTTCTTTTCGGAACGAGACATTTATGTTCTGACGAAAAATTGTGCCGAATGTAATACTTATATTCGTAAAAACCAAATTAATCAGTATAATATTGAGGCAAGTCACGTATTAATAATGAACTCAATGACGAACGCGTATGTATCGTTTGCGCGTAAAGTTTGTCGAATTGTAAGACGAATGTAGTGTGTTCGCCACGGATTCAACTCGACATTAACTATACGTTTGTAAACGCAAGTGCGTTTAATTTTAATGTTATTCGCGAGTCCTTTACCGTCCTGCAACAATAAAACGTGGGAAAAACGCGTGGTGGTTGCGGAGGACGCACTGGGAACGTTATTATTTTCGCTGCAATCGAGGCAAAATATTATCGTAACGAACCATTTAATATTGCACTAGTATACGCGTAATAATTGTTGTAGATCATTGCCTTTCTCTCACAATGCATTGCTCTTAAGAAGTTTCGTTTCGCGTGACAATGAGTAAAATATTTTCCACATTTCCCAGCATAGAACATTTTCGTATCGCGTATCTAATTTGACAACAAACTTACAAGCATCGTTAAAGAATTAATAAATACGCGTTTATATATACGATAATTTTTTTTCGTGTTTCTTTGAATTGATCGATTGATCGTTTTCAGATTGAATTGAAAAATGTGTAACATTAGTTTCGGAAACATAAATATAAAGTTTAATTTTCATTGCGATCTTAATCGTATATTTCGTGATCATTTTAGTTTGAGAATGAAGGATTCAAAATTATACACACCTATAAAGTCGGAGTTTTGATGAAGTATTAGAGTTATCGAATTTTCTTATAACGCAGTTACGAGATAAGTGCTCGAAAACGAAACCACATATATGTTTTTATTACATTTTTAAATTTATTATACGTTAATGAGTAATATTTTAAAAAGTTCCATCTCTCCTGACACTTGATAAGGTACACGTAAATCTATAGGCATTAAACGTAATAATAAGAACTTGGATTTATGTGCCCTAAAAGAATTACCAAGAATGCTCATAAAAATATGCCGAAAATACCATACTAAGCAAAATAACGCGAATTCGATTCGAAATAATTAATGTCAATAAACTTACGGCGGTCTTTATTTATTTATTACATAATAATATTTAAATATTTTATCATAAAAAAATCAATGAAAAATGAGAGTAAAAATGCAAAAGTGGGCAGTCTATAAATTACTTTTTTTATGATATTTTTTCAGTATAAAAATAACGTGTGGTTTTTTCGTTGTTCTAAGCTATCCCTATTAAAATCAAAAGTAGTCTTAATTTCGTACGTGTTTTCGAACGTAAAATTTGTGACGATTTACCTTTTATACGAACAGCTCCTTTGATATACTTTAAAACAGTTAAATCCGTAAAAACACCGTTTCGCTAAATTTGTGAACGAATCCCCTTAAACGATTAACTTTAAACATTTTTCGATAGACTTTTCCGTTTTTACGTTAAAAATATCATACAAACTATATACCACGTTTCAGTTTTTGTCGAGTTTATTTGATAAATATATTAGGTAATAGGCAGTAATTTCGCGTTTTCGTAACTAAAAGAACTACTTATATAATTTTGAATTTCGAATTTTAACCGAATATCGATTAATGACGTCATTTAAAACGAAAACGTTAATCATTTTTACAACGCTAAATATCGTCATAAATATTGGCATTGTATCACGCATCCGGTTTGGGTAATCCTCGTCGTTTAGTTGGACCGTTATTTTGAATTCCGCGATTTTCTCGAAATCCGTTTGGAAACAATATTACTAAAACACGTGTTAAGTTGCAAAGTAACGTAATATAAAGACCAAACTTAACCTCAATAATAATAAAATTCGCTTTAAACACGGCGCAAAATGCCGACACACGCAAAAACGTGATCTAAGAAAATTCTTATTTTTAATGACACCCGGATGATGGAGGGCATATTTCGTGCTTACTGAGCGTACAGAACAATCAACTAGAAATACTACGTAAATGTATACGTTAAATCTGACGACTGGTAAACGTTAAACGGCCCGACGCTATTGTGGATGGAATGAGTGAAATCAACATTATTTTCCTCAGTCGCGGTCGAATGAATCTCGACGTCGATGAAACCGTAGAGGTGGCGGACGGATACACGTGTCAATATCGTTACGATCGTAATGATTGTAGTGCGATCGACGACATAACAATTACGATCTTGTGTTTTCGTAATACTCGCGCGTTCTCATTCGCCCGCCGAACTTTTCCAAAAATATTCTTGTATGTCCTGAGTGAGCGTCGTCGTCGTCGCCGCCACTACCGCCGATCGCGATCTGGGTCGTCCTAATTAGACGCCGTGCTCATTGTTCGATGGACGATTTCGTTACAACATCGGTTATACGATTCACTGGTCTCTACAGTAACGCATCGGGAAACGTCGTGATCTACAATTACAGCGCTTGCGAAAAACGCGAATAGTCTAAAAATTCCCGAACCGCGTTTACAACGAATATCATATATTTGTACGAAAGACGTTAAATTGTCTCACTACTCGTTATCAAATCCTTTGACTTTTAGTCGTTCTTGTTAATTTTTTTTTCGTTTATGGTTTTTTCGACCAAGTTTATTAATCGCGGTTAATTGGTTATTGTAAACATAATATAGTCAACGTGCGTTTTTACACGGGAAAATTAATTCTCGTTATATTCTGGATCCAGTTAACGCAATTAACATTTATTTTACTTATAATTTAATTTAATCATAACTAAGGTCCAAGGATTTAAATAACTAATTATTTTAAAAAAAATTCAATCAAATAATTACTTTTTTTAGGAATATAAAATAGAATAATTCCAAAAAACATTAATACTTTATATATATATATATATATATATAAGCTATTATTTATTTTTAAATAGTCTGAAAATACATT
>JAIPRN010004754.1:0-13458 GCA_025469175.1 Geopemphigus sp. TES_GeoC_2020
ATATATATATATATATATATATATACACGTACGCGTTGCGTACGTTGAGCCTCTTTTCCTCAGCCGCCGTAGTTTTTCCGTCGCGCCACACGTTCACGTGTAATTACCCGATTTTAAAAATCGTTTTTAAATAGCTCGTAGTTGCACGCGCCTACTACATTCGTAAACATATTATAACATCGGCGAAGTACGAGTTTTTTGATAAATATTTCTTTTTATATTCTTGTGGCCATCGACGAAATTCTCGATGTTGTGTCGGTGTTACATACATGCGGCCTACGAACGCGCACGGGGAGTGGCGGATTTAAGGAATAACGCCCAGATGGTGGCTGTATTTTTAATTTTGCTTTATTTCGATAATGACCGGTTTTTTATAATAATTCGTTCGTTGTGTGATTTTACTGTAAAAATCCGGGATCGAGGGAAAGTTTTTTCAATTTAGAGACAACAAATACGACATGTCTTAGCATTGTGAATTGGAAATTCAACGTTTTGTCCAATTGACAAGGAATAAAAATAATATCAGATACCTACATAAGTACTGCACGTATCCTATTGGTATAAAGTCGTTAATGATAAATAGTGTATAGTTTTTTTTTGTAAACTTTAATTTTTGTAATAAAAATATTACCCCCTTATAAATCTGGAAATAATTACTTTCAATATATTTTTATTTTATATAATGTCTTTAGGTTTTTAATAATGATAAAGGCTTGGTGTTATTGCAGTAAAAATGTATTAAAATCGATATTGTATTGTATTGATATGTTCAGTATTGCACTAATATATCCCAAAAATTGCACCAAAAAAAAAAAACATTTTATTCGGTGAACAATGGACTTATTGTGTTATTTATTAAATGTATCAATCATAATTTATCAATATTTTAAATGTCCATAGAACTGTAGTATTAAAAACGTTAAGCATTGAAATATTATATTATAAATGTGAAATATCGACAAAGCTGCAATCAAATTTAAAAAATACCAAAAGCTGTGTCTCCTGTGAGATTTCCCGTTACTGTATTTTTGAGTATTTGAATTAATAATTTTATTCAATAATAAATCAATTAATTTACAATGTTTATAAATTATTTCGATATACTTTCAATCTTCTACCCTATGTTCACCACTGATTACAATTTATTTGTATTTTTTAATGAGAAGGTTGTGTTGAGAAAATAGTTGTAATATTTTTATTTGTTTTAACCTTAGATTAATTTTTTTTTCGTACTGTTGGTGTTTTGTAGGGGGATGTTTATGTTTATTTATTTTTGACGGCTATAGACAACAAAAATAAGTCTTATCGCGGTGTAGGGGTGAACGAAAGAAAGAGTGTGAGAAAGAGCTAACCACAAGTTGTTTTAGAACGAAAATGATGAGCGCGCACGGTATCGACCAATAAATAACGTATTCTTTATGTACATTAGGTCGTGTACACCGCAAAGCCTAAGTATGAACCGCGCCTAATGTACGAATTACCGATCGTGACTAGTTTTTTTTTTATGTAGGTATATTTTTTTATTCTCATTTTCTTTTACCTTCGTGTAGTATAGACGGTATCACTATGAACATTTTTTCTGATATTATTCGTGTAAAACTTGCTGACTTGCACGAGTGAAACGTCCAGTGACTCGTATATAATAATGTTCGACTGATCATATATAAAAAAGTACCGGCATGATCGATTTCGTAACGAAACTTGATTATTTTTGATTAGGAGTAGCGTTTTTAACTATACCTATTTTACAGTACGTTGACTTTTGTCAGTTGCACATATATCGTTGACTGCAACGTTTAGACAGGCGCAATTCGTGTATAATATACTTATTACTATAACATGATTCCGAAAAAAAATATACCTAATATACATTTTTTCTCATAAAATATCTTTAATGTTACTAAATTGTATGTATTATTATGATACCGCGTGGTCATTTTTTTATATCACGCAATTCGAAATATTGCCATTGATAATAATATTTACTAAAAAAGGTGTGTAACTCTGTTGCCAAAATTTTCAAACAGTAACATATATAATAATATATTTAAATAGTAGCTTCTATCTAATTTTCAAAATTTAAAATCGCCAATTTTGTTATATTAAAACACCGGTAATAACCTCAAATTATAATTGACTAGTATAAAATGACTTCAACATTGTCTAATTATATTTTGTAATTCTATATGATAAAATAAAATAAATTTATTGGCGAAATAAAAACTTAAAGAATAAGTTTGAGATTAAACATATATGAAATCATGACATATGAAATTATGCGGAATTTATTCTTCGCCGATATTTATAATTTCGTCTATGCTATGGGTACGATAGAGATATTGTTGTTTATTATTATTATATTATAGCAGATATTGTTTTCATTTTAAAGTATTGCGATGTACATATTAAAATGTTTTTTAATTTCAGTCTTTTCAAATACAATTTTGTTAACTAACATAAATTTTATCTCGCTTTCTAAAAAAAAATTATATTCGTTTATTAGTAAAACAGCGTTTTGATTATTATGTTTAATTACAATTTTGTTTTCGATTATTTTAAATGAATATTTATAATAGACCGATTACTATAATAAGTTTTGCTGGTACCGTATTTTTCAATTTATAGCATTTCTACATTTTAAAATTATATTATTAACCTCACAATCTCTTATTGTACATATTATAATATCAGGTGTATGTCGTTTTGTAATTTAAGTCTCAATGCACTCTAATGTCATTTCCGGTATAGTGACCTGCAGTCTAGGTGCGGTCAGTGTACCGAATGTTAATTCACTTCATGGATAACTATCGATTATTAAATACGATGTACTATTACGTGACTATAAACATCATACATTCATCTTCCGTAGATAATCATTAGAAAAGGAAGACTGGACGTTAAGACTGTACATTTTATATGCATATTTTGATGATGAACTGAACATATTTTGGCACTGTAATTTATAGGTTAAGGTCAGTATAGTGAGATCCATTTTTAAATGCATGTTAAAAGCGAGAGTATTCTCTTACGTAATTCGAATACTACCGATTTATCAAATAATATACCTATACTTTACATTTTTGGAACAAAAATCTCTACAAATTATTTAATTTGGAGAATCGTGTTAAGAACGTGTTTATTCTTGTTTATATATTTTTATCGTATATTTATTTCCTAAGATTCGAATATAATATTCCTTATTTTTGATAACTGTTAAATATATAGTGTTTTAAAAAAAATAATTGATCATTATTTATGTGTATGTATATAACAGTTTACTGTAACTATCAACGTTTAAATTTAAAATTGACGGATTTAATTTATAAATATATTTGTGTTTGTTTTTATTTTTATGTATAAAAATTAATTAATATTAATTATCGTCTATGGCCGGTTCGAGTTTTTTAATTGGTTACACTTTTATATTATTAAAGGTATTAGTAATAAATTAACCTTTCACGTATAATTATAAGTTATAATAATTAAATGATAATGATAATTATTGCCTATAGAAAATATCAAAAAATATTATCATACCTAAATAATAATCGTTATATTTACAATAAAAAAAGTTTGATATAACTTTATGCACGGGTATGGTCTAACATACAATATAATGACATTGTGTAGATACTGGGTATCTACCTCATACCTACCTACCTAGATTTTATCGTCTGCATAATAAATCGAAAAAAAGAGGAGGAAAGGACTTTTTACAGTTAGAATAATATTGTCTGTACTAGGCGGCAAACAGACCGAAGGAATAGGCGTCGCCATCGGCCAGACGAGCAATACAGAAGAAAACACAAGCTGTAAACTCTGGGTATAGAAATGTTGTTTGTGAAGGATGGCTGGGTGGGACCGTATCTAACGCACATAATACCTGGTGCGCATTCTTGTCAGATTATTATTGCGAGATGAGAAAAATGAAGAAAAAACTACACACACAAACAGACAGATATATAGAATGAAAGAGAATAGCCGCCACCGACAAAACTGGTCTGCCTGTGATGTCCATAGCGAAAAAAAAATTTAAACGCCGATTACCATCTTTATACTTGTCGGCGACGGCATCCCTATATACATATACATACATTGACACACACACACACACACACACACACGCACATATATATATATAATATAGTTTTGTCCATTCTTTATCGGAAGTTATGTCCAGCCAACGTATGCCTACGTTTTTTAAATGCCATTCGGAATGTATCCACTAAAATGGATAACGTTTAGGTACAAAAGTCTTATGACCAGGAATATTTTTTTAAATAGATTGTCACGCAGTTGGACCAGAAACCGTATATTTGAATAATTCATTAAATTAAGAAATGTAATACTACAACGACAATAATATTGTAAACTGTTAACTATAACTATAACAAAGTAGTGACGAAATAATATAGGCCGTTGCCTCTCAAAAATTATGATATAAACTATAAATTTAAAAAACCTTGATTTTTATAATTAACTTGGATATTTGATCGATTACTAGTCCCGTTATCAATTAACTTCAATTATTTGTCAATTAACTCATTACCAAATCAAAATGGGACTAATGCATAAATTAACGCATTCGCATAACTTAGATAATGAACATTTGGTTTTCCAATATTATTCAAAATAATACAATAAGGTAATAATTATATTAGAGTATTATTAAGTGTCCAATCAGACGTTTTTTTTTGTGTTACGCAAGATTTTATTTTAGTCGAGAATAATGATTTTATTATTCTTTTTATTACACAATTCAATGTTATACATTTTATAATTTATATGTTAATCATAAGTCGACTAATTTAGTCATTTGTTATTGATCGATATTTAAGTTTTAACTAATATTTTGTTATTAGTTATATAATTGTACAAAATCATTAGTATACAAATTATAGGGTGATGTTTATCGATTTATTAAAAACATTTATTATATTGCAAGATTATATAATTTAAATATTTCATCGTTTCCGATCTATTTGTTCATTTTTTAAACCAATGATCACCTTATCAAGATAATTTTAAAATTTAATTTTAGTTATTAATTCGTGATGTATATATTGTAATTAATAGCCTAAAATTGAATTGCAGATTTGTGATTATTGCGCGTTTATATTTGTAACTAAAAACATTACTATTGTTTTTTCATTACATATTCTCATTACGTTTTTAAATATACCTGAATGTTTCAAAACTAAATTTAAAACTAATACCATACAGTCAGTTAGTTGGCTGGATTGTATTATCGTTTCACTGTTAGATAATTTTTATATTTCCTATATTGTTCGTTCAAAAGTTGAAATAGGTATATCATAAGTCGTCATCGTATATATTATAGACGAAAGGAGTACTTATTACGGAGTCTGAAATGGTAGTACTCTATAGTTGTAATAAATGTACCTATATTTAGACGTGAATATTAAAAATATAATTGTCTGAAATATTAAATTTCTGTTAATACTATAGTTAACACGCGTAACGATTTCAATCGTCATACTCAATTCTGTAAATGATTTGAATTTGACATTTGTCAAGTTCCAATTTTGATTCAAACAATGAAGTTATTTTCATTTATATCATTTGTCATGTGTATACGACATTAAAAAATAAAATGAATCTTCAAACACAAAAACAGAAGTCTCTTTGACATTCGAACTCCCTTTGACTCCTATATGCGTCTTTTTTCCTCTTTACACCTCCCGAGTTGACATTTCGTTTTCATTAAACTCTGTCGCGTTTTCGTTTTCGAGTTTTTATTAATCTTTAACACGGCGCTTGGTTGCAGTTCTTCCTAGTATACACGCGGCTGTCAAAGGATCGCAAGTCCTTTTTGATCCTTTTGTGTAATATTTAATCTAGGACACGCCATGGCTTTATATTATTTAATATCGTTGTTTTCTGATTCGTAAAACAACTCTTCAGCTTTTGTGCGTGGAGTCGGAGAAGCAGCATCAATTTCAGTCATGACAGAGTAGCGCCGGGGGTGTGGAGAGAACTTAAAGTGCGAAAGAAAAAGACCCTTTGTCGCAGTCCTTACCGATGACTTTCGGCATTCTGTCTCGCCCGTTCATGTTGACGACACGAGTTTTCCCTCCCTTGGTGATCTTAAATAAATACGATTTTTTCGTGCTTGTTCGTTTGTGTACTCGTTATGACAATGATAGAAGTTTATAAATTATGCTCAATCACACTACGTATTTTTCGTGGTACGTATTACAGTTTTTAATTTTATTAACTTCGTTTTTTTTAAAATTTCAAACGAATTTATTAGTTAAATGTGTGTTTTTGCCACTATACTATTAGCTTGATGTCGTTTTTTCGATACATTTAAATATATAATTTATAGGTAAATAATAGATTTTTCACGCATATCATTATAAACAATATGCAAATTATCTTAAATTTTGAAAAAATAGAATTTTTGTTATTTTTATCGTAGGTAAATATAATGAAACGAAATTGTCTCCATAATATAGTTACGTATTTAATTACTAAACTAATTTTTGTTAGTATATTAACTTCGAACATTCTATTTATCATATTTTCATATTTTTATCGGATTGGAAATTGTTACTAAAAAAAAAACAATATAAAAAATATATAAATAAAAGTGTTAAAGCGATTTTTTCGTTTAATTATTTTTTCAGTAAAGTTAATCATAGAATATATTGATATAAAAGTAATCAAGATTTTAATTAAAGCCTGAACATAATAGTTATAGATATTGTTAAGTATTGTAGTAATAATTTAAAAATACGTTTTGCTTTAATCTGTAAAAATTTTTTTTAGTTTAATTTTAATACCTAATTTTTTGTTTGAGGTTTTGTCATTTCGATTAGCTAAACAAATATATTATATAGGTGCTTATCTAAACCAAATTATTTAAATTAAAAAGATCTTCCAAGTTTGAAAGTATTTGTATATTTTTATGCAGTAAAAAATTTATTGACAGATGGAGTTTGATGTTATATTATTTAGGAATTTACAGTTTCATATTAATATATTTATATTTGTAATTTACATCAAGGCATATTGCCTATTTCATATATAAAGCAAATATATTTAAATTATTAATAAATTATATTGTAAAGCATTTTTCAATTATGACTTGTCATGTACATAATTAACTTATACGAATTCGTATAAATACATTGTTTAAAAATTTAGAAAAGTTATAATTAGTGTCTTTTGTTATTTTGTTATTGTTTTATATTTAATTTTGCGTACATCTGTAAACAATTTGCAATAATTCGTATTTGATAATTTATTACTTACTATGAACAAATCGAGCTTACATTTATTTATTCTATTATAATAAACCGTAATATATTGAGTTAATACATTTTACGATATATTTTTTTTTATCAATCTTATTGTATATTTACGTATTTGTCTTGTCCGTGCTGCAACGAATGTTGGTTAAACATTCTTATTTGACTGTATTTTATTATTATTATTCGTTTCATATACGATCGCACATTCTTTTCAGAACGGGTTTGAGTTTTAAGTACTTACCCATTCCGCCCCCTAGGTAGGTAGATAACCCTGCGGAAGAGCGGTCTTCTATTGCCAGACCGTTGTTTGTGTCATTGGCATCCCGTCTCGGGACTATTAAGTCTGGCCGCTGTATAAATATACGGTCTCGTTTACACACACATACATGGTAAAAAAAGTATATATATATATATATATATATATATATATACACGATTTATTTCTTACGTTTTTTTCTAATCGAATCCGTCCGTTATTGTAAAAAAAACTGTTCAAGTGCCCTCACGTTGCAGACAGTCTCTTCTCCGACAAAGAGAGCTTTGTCTATACCGCCATTATCTCGGACGACTAATCGAACCGAAGAAGTCTGAATACAATCTGTATAGGTTTTTTCTCCTTTCTTCCACTCCTCATTTCGTACTATCCTCCATCGGTCGTTCTGAGATTGCCTTCTATCTTGTCGGTGACACATTTGTAATTGTACCGACGTATCCTGACCTGGCCCGTTCCGCACAAAAGGTCGACGTCCATGTACTTCAGATGGGTTTGTAACCGATATTGTATGTAGGTATACATGACTTCTACAGTAATGCAAATGAAACGATCGATTAACACGTAATTGGGAACGTGGTATATGACACATTACCACTCTTGTTATCAGATCTACCGATCACTGATGAAATATTTATCGTTGAGCCTATTCATACATTACACATAATATAAATATATGTATTGAACAGTATGGTTTTTTTTCATTTTATGATAATATTATGTGTGGTCATTCCGAAACGACCAATTCTATGGGATTTACCTTATTATTTCTTTACGAAAATTGAATTGTTTATAATATGTTTATCGGTTGAATTTGATAGTATTTGAGTATTAGTATTGACTTCACAACGTCAAATCATATAATATAATTTATAAATTCTTTCTATAGCAATCAGCTTTTATCTTATTTTTTTAATAGTTTAAAACGATAAAGTATAAATAATTTCGGTTATTTCTATAATTGCCGTACATTACAGGAAGTCTATTTTCGAACTTCATTATTCTCGCCCTAGCAATATGAATAACATAATTGAACAGTTGTGTATTTAAATATTTTTATTCGGGAGAGGGATAAATATTAATATTATAATAATTAATGGGTGTGAAATATTTTTTTCAAATAAGTTTTTCAAAACATAAATTACATCGAGTATTCATCAGCTATTTTGAGTCGTTTGAAAACTTAACACAATATTATAGAAAATTTTACTTTACTATATTTAATTTAATATTTACTGTCGACTTGTTGCTTAATTAGTTGTAGTGTTTGAAAGATGTAGTTTTCATAAGAATTGATGTTATCTACGTAGCTATACAGTTTACTCCGAAAATTTTAAAAATAAATATACATAAACGCTTCCTTTTAATTGTCAATATTATTTAGGTATTCATTTTATTATGGTTAATAAACACATACATAATTATACTATTTGTATATATATGTTAAAGATTATAACGATCTTTATATTATTATAAGGCATTTAATGTTGATATACAACTATATATAGTTTTATAATATACAGTTAGTATATATATTTTACATATATATATATATCATCAAAGTTCAAAGTTGTATGTTATGTTAAATATTTTCTTCGTAAAATTAAGAAATTTACTTTGATTATTAGTAAGTTCCTAAAATAATATATCAACTATGTGAAAATCATATTTAGTAATAGCACCTAAATGCATTTTACACGTATACTATTGTAAATAAGTTTAAATTTAAAGAAATTGCACGATTTTTGGAAAATAAGTAACTGCGGATGTATTATCATAGATATCACCTAAACCATTTTAACTCATCATTATTATAATTCATGTACAAACTTAAGTATTTGAACAGTTATATTAAAAATATTTCATGTATATATTCGTTAAATTTCAAAACATTACTGCGAAATTGCATGCAACTATATATACGTGTTTTACAGAAAGTTCAAAAGAGAAAAACTCCAATAACTTATTGTATAATAAGTTTAATATATATATATAAAAGAATGCCTCGTGGCCAACAGACTGTGCTTATTGGTATTATAAAACCGCGCACAAATAAAATGAAAAAAATCAAAATTTACAATTCCACTGCATCATATTTTTCGGAATAAAATACGCATTAAAAAAAAAGTAGAGTAAAACAATTTTGTTAGACCGATGTAGAGGAATGAAAAAATTTAATTTCCAAAAGCATATGCAAGACACAAACCGAATGATTCGATTTCGTTTGCAGCCTATTGCGGTTTCCAATGCAAGATTCGCTTAGATCTTAGTTTTTTCCATTTCTTTATACACACCAGTGCCAATTGTACCAGTAACGTCGGCCGGGAAATTGAATAGAAGTGCATTTTCCAGTCTATGAACATCACACGAGCAAAGAATGTCGCTTATATTATATTTCTTTTTTCCCGTTATCGATAAAATTATATTTCATATCTACTACGATAAGAAAAAAAATATATATATATTTAATACCACACGCAATAGCGGTTTCATTGCATATAATCGGATCATATAATATGCCTATAGACAAAATTTAATTTCCTTGGACTCGTACAAATCCTGAGTCCTTTTTACTTTTTTTGTGTATTAAGCATTAGTGTGAATAAGAAATTATTATCTATATCGAAATAGGTTTAATAAAAAAAAAATGTCAGATGTTCAAAGGAATTCTATTGTTAATCCGTTTTTATTTTATAAAAATAAAACTGCTTCCTATAGATATCGCTGTTTTTTTTCGTCATATTATTTTATTAAGCGTTTGCACACGCTTTAGTAGTAAAATAATTTATTTATAATAAACAATCGTTTCTTTTAAAATGTTTCTTTGTTAGTAAGATTCAAATATTTCATATCAATAAATGTAATTGTACATTAATCGTCTTATAATATATTTTGATCCGAAATCGTGCAGTTGTGATCTGCACAAAAATACGTTTTATGCGATAATTGTCAACATATAATATTATTGCTGGTTATATAATTTTTATGTTATTATAATGAAATCGTAACAATTGGAAACTATAGTATTTTCCTTTGTGATTGCGGAATAAGTAAATGATTGAATAACAATATAAACAAAACTTATATCTTTTGAAAAGGGTCAATCTTTTTTATACAAAAAAATCTACGGGAACTCATAGTATATGCTTTTTATTTTTGTTTTCACTAGGTTTTCTTTAATTTGATCAAGTACTTTATGGTTCTTAGGAAAAAAGAAGAGTAACAGTATATATAAGACTATTTACAAGTTCAACTCGGACTATCATCGATCGAGTTTATAAAATTTTCACAGGGTATATATATATAAATATAATACAATGTGTACTCGGACATATGTACGCGTATGACGAATTTAGGAAGAAAATCTTTTATTTCTCATCCCGGTCAGCGATTTGTTTAACTTTCGAATCACCGTTAATTCGATTTTGGTAGAGAGAAAGAAAAAAAAAACCTAAATAAACTAACTTAAAATCTATTTACCCGGACCTTTGATGTTTTTTCTTTTATCTATTTATTTAACCGTCTAAACAACTCGCTAATGATTTGATTGGTGGTCGACAATCGACGTTGGCCGAATATATAATTTTAGCAACCGATAAATAAATCAATAAATAATAATAACCAAAGACGACACAAATCGTTCGAATCGTCGTTGTCTTATAATATCGTTTTGACAAAAGGTTACGGTATTTGTTATATTTTGTGTGTGAATGTGTGTAAACCCGGTTAGCGTTTACACACGATTTACACTATGTCGGAATCGTCTGCATACACACACACACACACACACACACACACGTACATGTATATACGTGCGCATTTACTGTTTCGAGTAGTAAAAATAATATATAATATTATACGCCAGAATAGTGTATATTACATATCGATTGTTGGTGGCCGCGCACTAGCGCACACACACATACACGACGCGTAGAAGGAGTTAATAGCCGAACAAATTCGACTAGAAAATAAAACAAAAATTTATACACATAAAAAGTTTCAAGAATCAAACAGAAAACACACCTGCGTGTAATAAATTAATAAAAAAATAAAACCTCCGACCGTTGGCGAGGCGTGTGTATGTTAGAGAGAGCGAACGAGTGAGGGAAATAAAAAAAAAATATGACCTTATGGCGACGGTGTCGGCGACTATAGCGAAAAACTTGGGTGAAGAGAGAGTGAGTGGTAATTTCGTAATGAACACGAAGACGGCGGCGTCGGAGTCGGCGTCAAAGAAGCCGACCGGTTCTATGCCTGCGGGAATGATGGTGCGGTGGGAGACGAAGACGCGGAGCAACCGGTGCAATAATTACACGTGGCCGAGTGCCTTCGGGCGGTTGCGCTTCACGGTAGAGTGAATTGTAAATCTCGTCCGACGCGCGCCGCCTATATTTATATCGACACACGACTACAGCGACACCACACATTTATGGGCTGCGGTCGGGGTTTCTTTTTTTCGAAAAAAAAATCTTCGCCAAAGAAAAATTATAACATACTTTCGTTGTTTTCTTCTCGTCGCTGAACCGTCGGACTAGAATTAATCTGCCTTTTTCATTTTCCGTCTTGGTTTTTTTCTCCGGTGATATTGTTATTCATATATAGCGTTATCATTTCTGTCGGTTCAATTCTTCTTTGAACGAGAGAAGGCAAGTGTAGCAAAATGACCGCGTTTTGTTCTCCATTTCGTATAATAATCATAGGAGTAATTAGGATCATATATTTAAGAAAGAAAGAGTTCATTTGTTTATACTTTCAGTATTCTAATTACATTTCCTTTCCCGTTATCGAATTTTATTTTTTGTTTATAGCAAGACTAGGCATACATGTTTACCCATTTAAAGTTAAAAATTATTGCGTAAATATTTTCATTCCAATAAAGCAATACTATTGTTTATTTTGCTATAATTATCAACAATGGCTTCAGTATTTATCAAGCGGTATTAGCTCTTCAGATATTTAAAATTGACTTATTCAAATCTGTCTTGCACCATACTGGTGTTTAACAAAATATTCTATACTTCACGCAGAAGAAAACGAACATTTTCTTGTGGAAGAATGTTATAGATATTGTCATGACAACTTACAACAAACAATATAAAGTAAATGTGTTTCGCAACATTTCTCACGTCACTAAGTGCAAACTACGCAACTTACATTTCCGATATATTATTTTTGTCAAGACGAATTAATTTTTATTTTGTTATTTATTTGTCATCAATATATGTTAAGAGTCAAGTTAATTTCAATTAGTGAAATAAGTCAATTACATTTGCTATTTTGAAATACCGAGTTCTATAAATTTTGTTTAAATAGTACTAATTTAGTTGCATGTTTTAAATATAGATAGTATGATATTAGAATCATATTGTTTTATAGACAGAAGTTTTCAGAATTTGACTTTGATTTTTTATTTTTATTTGTCTATATAATATAATAAATACTGTGTCGTATTTATGGTGGTAGTTTGAAGTTGAGGGTGTGATATATCAACTACCAATACCGATATTTAAATGATTTTTTACATATGTCAGACAATTGTTGTCTTTTTTGAAAAAAATAATTTTTTAGTAAAATTTTAATCGTGATCAATAATCATAATTATATATAAAATATAATAGAAATACTTAATATAATATTATGTAATAAATACAATATTACGTATAAATGCATGGATTATTCTATAAGAAATATTGTTGATTGTGTATATTTTTCACGACCTCCCAATTTCAAACATTTTCTATAAAAAAAAACATTCAATAATTATCGACGAATATTTTCTAAATTACAGCTACGAATAATTATTGAAATCGTCTATAATGATATTCACTGTTCATTAAATTAGTTTTTATTCTTCAATACCCTATTAAAGCAGTAAACAATATATTTTTTTTAAATTAAAAGAATTTAACA
>JAIPRN010004755.1:0-13456 GCA_025469175.1 Geopemphigus sp. TES_GeoC_2020
ATCTAGTATGAATTTTAACTTTTAGATAACTTAAATTTTCTACTTTTTTAAATTGATCTTTTCTATCTTTTAAACGGATAAAAAGATGAATAAAACTATATTTTGGCTGTTCTTAGTAACTATTACTTATAATAGATACTTAAATGGTCAAAATTTTTTTTCTACAATTATCATTTTGTAATTGTATTTATTAGAAAGCAATATTGGATAAACGAATAACAAAAATTTTATATTACCTTTAGCGCTTGATCCATTTTGGAATATTCAAACTCATAAACATCGAATCTATAATTAAACAAAATGTTTCTTAAAAGTATTGTAATTTATTTATCGTATAGGTTTTTAATATAATAAAGTTAAATAAATAATCGATTTAAACTTATTTTAAACGTTTTGACAATACTACAATAACAGAGTTTAAAAAAATTGTTTAATTTAGTTATACTAATAATTTATAATTAAATACGTTATACAAGTACAATATAACGTAACGGTTGGAGTATTGTGTTATAATTTGAAAATGGCAAACTGGATAATGGTGAAAAACTTTAAAGTCGATTTTTTATTAATTTTTCAAAATTTATATTTCTGTGCACATTTTATTATAGTTTTATCGTTGACTAACAGATAAATTGTGTTATTAACGTATATATTCTGTACCGATCGCAAAGTACCTAATTTTTAATTAATTTTAAAATTAAAGGTTACATTTTCTATATGTTTATAATTAATCATTTCAACGTCACTAACATATTGAGAATCTGTAGTGAAAAAAGGCTTATCCATAAATCAGTGACGTATCGTATACACTTTTTTAGTTTTATTATATTGAATTATAAATTAATTTACATTAATAACGTTGCAATGGTCGCACCATATTGTAACAAACATTAAAACTGTATAGAAATGTGTAAATTATCGTATAAAAAAAAAAAAATAATAATAATTTGTTACGTTGCGAATAGTAATCTGGTGTATACATTCGGCACATACGACATCAATTAACATACGTAAATATACAAAGCTACGCAATTGTAAGTACGAATTGCCGATTCAATAATATTAATCGAATTTTTGATCGGTAATGTGTAAAAAAGAAAGTATCTATGATTATTGTAGTTTAGTTTTTTTTGTATCGTTGGATTACTCGTTTTCTGATTAGCCGTTCCGACCAGGCAGTTCACTATTGGAAAAATCACAACGGTAAAGTACAAAAAACGAAATGGTTCGTCGAAGTCTAACCGGATACACCTGCATACGCTTAGACACGATGGGACACATGAGGGTAGGTAGAAGGAAAGAGCTGTGGATGAAGTAATACGAGTGCGATAAAGGTCGAACGACCAAGGAGACACAAGGCGTACGAACAAGTAGAAATAACGGCAAACAGTAGGGAAGAGAGAATCGAATTCTTGGAGCATTCGTCAGGTTCGCGTAGAGTGAACGGGTAGCAAATCTTACCGACATTGTTTTACCGAAGAGTAAAATTTACCCTGCCCCACGCCGGTGACGCGAATGACAAACAGAAAAACGTGCCGTACACGACGACCTACGCGGCGGATTTACTTACCGGTTCGCAGTGAACAGCTCGAATCGCCGACGGTAAGCGATTGGGTTCGCAAAGAGACCCAAACACGCCGCGACCAACGTCCGACGAAAACGAGCGCAGGGTTCGCGGATTGATTGCGGCACGAAAAACAACAGGGACACCGACGGACGATTATGTCGTCGAAAAAACGCGGAACGGATCGCGGCGGCCGCTATCAACAAGTTACCGTTATTTTCTCGGTAAGCGTTCGTTTACAATGTGACCAACGTAACGACACTACAAACGGCGTACGTTAGTAATGCACCAACAGCTGATGCCGGCGGATGCGAAACGGATTCTATTCTTCGACGAAATGTTCGTGTACCGAACGCTCCTCCCACGACCATCCACCCACCCATCACCGGAACAATTGATTCTTTGGTATGTTTACCGTGATTAGGTATAGCGGGAAAAAGCCGCGTCCTTATTTTGCTGTTGATTCGGAACGATTCTGCGCGGGTCGCGGCGCACCGAGGCGGCGTTCCTCGTAACTATACGAAATTTTTTTTATCCAGTACACTTTACGAACGAACGACTCTGCTATTCGATTAACAATTTACACGCTCGTCTTTGAATCGGATACAATCGAAACACGAATACGTACGAGCTACAAATTCGGCGATTAACTCGGTTAATTGACGTATTCGGAATTTCAAAAGTCGCCGCGATAACTGTTCGCACCGACGCCGTGGCTTTTATTCGATCCTCGTTCGTTGTGAGTGTATCTCGTATTCGATATTGGCGTGTTTGGTCAACATTTTCGTTTGTTATTTTGTAACGGACGAAACGCTGTACTTACGTTAGTTACGCGAACAATTTCCGAAACGCGCTCCTCGGACGCGATTTTTCAAATCGAAAAACTCGAACGTGATATAACTCACTCGTACGCTGTACCGGGGACGCCTTGTGTTCTATATTCCTTTCGGCCTCACCGATTGAAGGGGAGGGTATCAGGACATTAGAACGGGTCGCGCGGTACGGTTCGGTCGTAACGAACCGACAATTTCGTTAAAATGAACAAATGCGTTTTCACGGCAGATAACGAAAACTACCGAAAACCGCCGTATTCGAACGCGTTATACCGAAATCTGACGTCGAAAACACGACGACAAAACGTTACTCACGGCTAGTGTCTCGTAGACAGATCGGAAACGTCAGTTTAGTCATAAACTCCGATGGGCTAGTGTCGGAAAAATGATCGACGATTTTCGCGTTTGTTCCGACTGTGTGCGTGAAAAGGAAGCGATTAAACACGGAACCCTTTGAACAAAAATACTCGTTCGCAACCAGTTAGGGTTGCGTATGAACGATCACTAATATATATATATATATATATCGTAATATGAATTACGGCTACAACCCAATCGAAGAATGTGTCACACTATTTGGTGTCTCAACTATATATTTTACTTATTATTAATGTTTTATTTGTTTAACGTTCAATTGTTCTATACGCTTTGTACGTATATGCGTAGGTACACGCGGGTAATTTTTAAATTTCGAAAAATACACTCGCCTCCCGAATAACAACTGGACACGTTCAACTTACTGGGTACGGTTCGGTGTTTTGTCGTGTCCGGTACAATTAATTTTGCTTATTAGCCCAACGAATACGCAAACTGCTTACGTATTACGGGAAATATTTTTCATTTTACAATTATCGATTAAGCGACGACGTTTCCTCAGTGGTCCCTTCTGATTGAACGGATTTTGCCGCAAATCGGATAAGTCGAATATATTTGAACATTTATTTCGTTCTTTCGTTAAGTAACACGACGATAATAATTTATTTTGACTCGAACGTTACCGCGACGTATCAGACAGCTATCTATTTTGTTTTATTTTCACCGCGTTCGCGAGCACTCGAGCGGGTATTCATTTATGGTTCGATAATATATTTAGTATTTATAACACGTTTTTTAACGTTTGTTAAAACACGTACAAAATATTCCGTACATTTTTAAAACGATTAAGGCGAATACAATTGAAGAAAATTTGTTTTTGATTTATATAAACGTCAATATATATATATTTTATGGGTATTCCGATGGTTTGAGCGTAAAATTTAAGTTCGTTGCATTTTTCATCAGTTTTCGGTCCTTTAAATAATTTGTCCGTTTTACTCGTTTGTTATACAGTCTCGCGGGGAATGGAATAACGTATAAAATACAATATTCGAAAACGTATAAATTCCGTAAAAATAAAACGCGCCTTTTAATACGGCGAAATTGTGTTCGCCGTTGATTTTCTCGAGCAGAAAATAATCAAATAATTACGCCGAGAGAAAACAAACGTAAAATACGGCGATCAAATTATGAACGTTACGCGTTCGAAATAAAATCGTACAATCCCCTCGACGTTCACGTTTAATATGTATAAAGGGTTTTTGTTTCGTGAACGTGTGGAAACGTACATTTTTATACGACACCAGCCGTACAAGGCGGTGCCGAAAACGCGTTAATATTTTTGGTCGGAGGTTGCGGGAGAGGAGATGTTTTTCGAAACAACGTCGCTCACGCCAAAATGGTTTATACATTACGGCGGAGAACGAAAACGTATCCCGACGCGCCCGCCATGTATTGTACTGAACAACGTGGAACGCGCGCGTGGAGCCGTCAATTTGGCGCGTCCGTTCCGTATTTTGTCGGTAATTTCCCGATCGTTCGCGGCGAACGCGGGAACTTTGCCGTCACACGAACGAGTCCGGCTGATTCAATAATGCGTACTCGAAAATTGGGAACCACGTCCCGGTATCGCCGTCGATAACGTTAATTAACGTCATCGTCTATATAGTATTCGTACGAATCCAACGTATCGATCGATCGGAAAGGTACAATTTATCGTTTCGTCGTCGTATGTTTTGTGTATACGATGTGTAGTGACCGACCGGTGGTAATTTATGGGGGTCCAACGTACGGGCCGTATATGGTTATACGCGTGTAAGCCGATTAGACGGCCGCGGTTTTACCCGAAAAGAGTGTATTTCCAATAAAATCTATGACCATTCGCGGCGACTCGTCGTCCCGTGCGCTTTTCTCGTACATTCGTCATTTCGTCCGTGCTCCGGTCAGTCGATCCGTTCTTTTTTACACTCTCCACGACCAAACACCGTCATCGGTTTTCACCGTGGAAATCGCCGAGAACTCCGTAATTGTCGTCGTTGTCGCACATAAGTGTTACCTTCAACATGGTGAGGACCAAAAGCACAACGTCCCATATGGGTAAATCGTAATCAACTATTTATTTTCGCCACCGTCGTGCCCATAAACGCATGTTTCGTACCACCAACCGTCAAACCACGCGGACTCGGTAATGAAATCCGTCGTTTACTACCGCGGTAGCGGTTCGTAGATTTACCGAACCGATAACTTCTTTCAGAAATATAGGCGCGCACCGTCGTTTATGGCCCCCGACGACGTAGCGGTTAATTTTCGTTTCTCTATTGCGGCCGAGCCGTACGTGTTTATATATAACGAAACGGGACGGTGCAAAATGAAAACGAACGATCCGAAAAATAATTAAGTGCGAACGATTCGATTATCTTTTAAACCGTTTATTTCTATTTACGCGGACGCTTTTATATAGGCCTTTGGGTAGACCGAACAGCACGCACATAAATTCCGGGATAGGATGACGCGTCGTCGTGCCTTTTAAATAATATTACGATATTACGCGTTTATGGGTCGTAAGAAAAACGGCGGATATTAATATTTGTAACCGTTCCAGACGTAAGTAACGTATTAGTATTTTTTTTGGTCGGCGAATCCGCGATAATTATAATTTACGGTATCGCCGCCGCCGCCGTCGCCACCGAGAATAAAACGTCTTTGGCATAGCGAATTCAGCGTGTTGTGTTGTAACGGGCACAGATCGACGATCAACGTATAGAACGATCGACGCCGAAACGTGATTCGAACGTTTATTTTCTTTTTCGATATTATTTTTATTCTTGAAAGTCTCACGGGCGGAATTTCGAAGTTATCTCGACGGAACGGGGAAAAGAAACGCGAAATTGTATGGTAATATCTGAAAGAGTTCTAATATTATAACCGTGCAGGTCGATAGTTTCGGTCTGAGCGATCGGTGTAATGCGTGGGGATTTTTCGAGTTAATTTCCCTAAAAATAGAATGGCGTTCGTAGATTTCGAAGAAATTCAAAATCGATTTATGAGCATATTATACAAGTCCAAGTCTTATTTATATCTATAAAATATGTACTTACCTACGCGCATACACACACACACACACACACACACACACACACACACACACACACACACACACATATATATATATATATATATGTACGATAATAACAAAAATTATGTATTTATACATTTCTATCTGTTGTTTTTTGTTTTGTACAATTTTCGTTACGCCGAATAGTTGTTAAATATTCGATTATTAGACTCCTCGAAGGTAATATATTACGATTTTCATTGGCGCGATAATAGCTAAATTACTGTAATTTTTTTTAATTATTCAATCGGAAGTTCACACGAACGCGATTTTGTTTTATAAACATCGTCGCCATATTACTTTTCGTGTTAGGAGACTATTAGCGTTTCGAAAAATATGTCGACGGGACATTTAGAATTACGCGTTTTTTTATACCGGAATTATTCCCTAATTATAATGCCGCGCGTTCTGATGGAAATTCATTTGCCGCCCGCCCATTCCGTTCTGTCGACATCATTTACGATTTAGCGTTTATTTTGCCGAGGTATTTGTCATTTCTTTGTACAATTTTTTATCCACAAACGTTCGTGATTTCGTATTTGAAATCTGTCATTTTTTTTTTTTAATAATTTTGAAAAGACCTAACCGTTATCGCTCGGTTGTATTAGTTTATGTTAGTTAAATAAACGTTTCTTTTTTATTTTTCGATTCGGTTTTCGTAAAAAAAGACGAACGTTTTTCGATTATAAAATAATGAAGTACGAACGAAATAATATAAATATAGGTTAAAGTGATTCGTCGAGCGCGCGTCTCAATATTTCACTTATCTAATCTGATCTTTCATTCGACGCGTTCAGACGCGGGGAATATGTCCGTCGTTCCAAAATGTTCAACGTTCTACAATATTTATTTGGATCATTTGGTCATCGAATTCCCGAGAACAAGTGGTTTCAGTAAAGTCACAGTTTAGCAGTTTCGATCGTGTAATACTTTTAAAACATAAAAAAACTTTGGTCGAAAATAACGTCATTAAAAGCCGATTACGGTAATTCTCGTGTTTCGTGTTACTCAAAATTCGTTTTTCCGCGAACCCCTCCGTTATTAATTACGTCCGTTTCGAGTGATTCTCGTATACGATCGAACTACAGACAAATATGTATAGTACAAAATGTTTTCGATAAAAAGCTAGTATTTAGAAAATCGCCTATTTCGACTAAGTTACAAAAGGTATTTGATGTTAAAAAAAGTTTCAATTATTCGTGGACATATAAAGAGCTTAATAGTAAGATATATTTCGTTTGTATGGTGTATAAGGAAATATCGGTGACGCACGAACACGGGCGATTAGAGCGCACCAATTGTACCACACCGCAATTCTTCCAAATTGTAGTTTTGCTCGATTCTTTTCGCGATTAAGATTTTATTTGAATAGAAAAATCACGGTTCCACAAATTTTTTTAAATTTTTAATCACTTTTTAAGATAGATTTCGTCCCGTCTCCGAAACTTTTTCGTTTAACGTAGTTAAACACACGGTTGTTTACGGCTAATTTTTGTGTCGTGTATAGCGTACGATTTTCAATCAAAAATGATGGCATTTTTCGATTAAGTGTATCTTTAGTAGTTTATTTATAAGGACGTCGCGCTTACGTTTGTTGTCTTCGTCCGTCTACCGGATAACGTGTAGCAAAATCACGCTACGGAAATCGCCAAATGTGGCGGCGCGTGGATTTGAATTTAAAGTGCGATCATCACTCGTTATTCAAAATACAAAATGGGGAATGTTTTTCGGATATTGACGTATTCCGCTTTGTAAGATACGGGTTAACAAATAAGTTACAGCGTTCTATATTTTTCTATTTTTATACGACCATAACTTTTATGTTTAACGTTAAGTTACGAAAACGAGTGTCTCAATGTCATGTATGAGGAAAAACGGCTTAGTTACATTTCGCGTTTTTATTCATTGAACGTAATGAAAGCAATTTTGTGAAAAGTTGGACAAATTAAGGTACGAATAATATTTAATTAACGGCAAAATTTACTTTTCAAACGTGGCTTGCTCGATTCGAATATTACATTAATATTTGCCTACTCTTTAGTAAGAGTAGCGGGTAAGATGTAATTATTTAAGATTCAGAATTTCAATTTCAAAATTATTAATTTCATATAATTTACCGTTAGATCAATAACAAAAAATTAGCGCTAAAAAGTATTTGTTCGATTATCAAATATTTTTCGATTAAATCAACTTCGACTAAGCGAATCTCGTATATCCGTTAAAACGTAAAGTTTCGGTCCTTGGAAATATTTGGAACTCGAAATTGTAAAAGAATACGCGACTAAAGTACGCGCAATCAGTATATTTATTATATGTAAGTCGTCGGGAAAATGTTGCAATTCGCTTGGGATATTTCGCGTGCTCCTTATATATTTAGTCGGAAAATCGAGAAAACTGAGAAATGTAAATCTCTCGAGTATACTAAAAAAAAGTTTGAATAGATTTTTATTCCCGGGGCAAAAAAAAATAATAATCGTGGACGATTGACGATGGAGCGTTTGAAAAAAAAAGAAAAATGTTCGTTTCGCTCAATATTTTAATTTAGCCCGCGTAGTACTCGTATCTAATAGTTAATAATATACCATATTTGAACTTATGTAGTTTGATACAGCGTTTTTAATTCAATTTCTTTTTTTTTCATGGAATTTAATCACCCGTCAGTATCAATGGGAAAAACGCCAAAAGTTGCGGCTTGTAAAGCGTCGAGGAGTACGGCCGGTGGTTCGGGCTCCACATCAAATGCCGCGTTATCGCCCCACGGTTCGTCGAACAAAAGTGAGCGTTCGATTACGATTTCGAATACTCGCGGTCTATAATTACGTGTTTGTTCGTACGCTTTGCGGACGAATTAGCCGTGTTATCGATTAGAATCGATACATGGGGAACAGTAGAAATGCTCGAATAAACGTAAATATCGCGAGTGGTGTGCTCGATAATGTTACAGATTTAAAGCGTATTATTGTTGTTACCTGTATACGACGGTAGTTGTAGCCAATATTCGTCGTCTCGTTATTCGCGACCGTTGTTCAAAATTGTTTTGTTGTTCATTTCAGGCAAGTATTCTGGTGGTAATTCAATACATCCTAGAGAAATACCTGCTTGGCAGAAGACCATCACGTGCTTTTTCCCGATAAAAGACCACGAACGATCACTGTCGTCGTCAATTGACGCCGACGAACAATCGCTCGAACAAGAAACTGATAACCAGTCGAGATCGTCGAAAAATTAATTCGGGGACATTTTTTTAATTATATACACGTTTTAAAATTTCCGTATGTACAGATCCAAAACGATTGTTTTGTGTCTGATGGTTTTGTCCGTTGTCTTTATATAGGTGGGTCTTTTACTCGTTGAAAGTTATTTATTTACATTTTTTTTCCCAATTACACTACGAACAGTGTCAATAATGTGTATTCGCGCCTTGAATTTTTATCCTTAAATTTGATAATTCGTTTAACGATGAGATACTATATTGTTTGTAAATTTTATTCGTAATACGTTTATAAATAAAAGGAACTCGATTCGTATTTACGACGCGCGTTTTATTATTAGAAAAAATTGCTCGCTTAGTTAAATCGTAACACACTCCCACACGTATATTACCCACTACGTCCAACAAAATCGAAATACACGAGTAATTATTCGGGCGTAACTTTTGTTTATTACGTTGTTTGCGTTTTATTCGTTTTAAGTTGGATATAAGTTCTGGTAATTCAATTTGCCCGGTTTCATTCGTTTGGTTCATGATACGACTAAATACGTTTAATTATTTATTTATAGCGTCGTCGCGTAAATTAGCCGTCAGTACGGTGTTGCGATTTGACGTTGACGCCGAACGAACGATATTGTGAAACACGTTTCACGAAAACGCCGAACGTGTATACTCGATTGAATTAGGGGATATGTACGGGGAGTAGTTTTGTCACGACGACGGTTGATCACGGTTTGGCACGTTTTTAGCGTTCCAAACGTCGACGAATGAAAAAGAGACATTTTTTCACCCATAAACGTTCGATTTGAACGTACGTACCTATACGTTGTGGACGCATACAACTCCGTAGTAAGTACGAGAATGTGTGCGGTACACGCTATCGGCCGTACGTAACTGACGCAATTTGTAGTGTGTATAATTACGACGACGATGGTTCGTTTCTCCGTCGTCATTTATTTTACGTTCGTCACGTTCAGAGAACGTCCGCGAACGCCGCGCGGTAGGTATTATTACTCGCGATGGCGACACGTAGGTGTACGAGGTAATAAATGTATTTGTTCGTATTACGTCGTTTCACTAACACAGCAAACACGTGCGTATAAAATAGAAAAGAAAAAAAATACAACGGCGTTAGTATTATTATTTTTTTTTTTACGACGTATAATTTTCTATCAAGCACACACTAGACGACGAATAACAACTACGGATATAGTCGGAAATAAAAACAAAACACTAATCCTACGTATGGATTGCGGTGAAATCACAAACTCTCGGCGGCCGAGCCGAGAGAAATTAAATAAGACGATAAAGTGTTAAGTGGAAATGACTACGAAAAAAAAACCCCCGCGTGACTTCGTCCACCTTACGGCGTGCGGGCAACACTGCGCCGTTGTTGCTCCGGTGTCCGTAAACCGTCGTACATTAACGCTAATAATAATTCATAATAATAATAATAATAATAGGTACGCTAATAATATAAAGTGTCTACGTTCGACTAACAATAATAATAATAATAATAATAATATGTAAGCGCTATAACAATAATAGAAATCGTAACTACAAACGCAAAACTAATCGTAACGAAACACAACGTTTCCGTAAATACAACGGTGGTTACGGAGCGCGACGGGATGTACCTAGTACAAAATTATTTAACGAGACTTACACGCTATTGGTAATACGAGGCGTTTTTTTGTATTTTTCGTGGTTTTTTTTCACGAACCGTTTTTACGACGGCGATTTTTCGTATCTTATAAAGTATTATATAAAGTATTCGAACGAAAATGACAAAAATCGAAAAACGACGAGTACACTAAAACCGCGAACGATTATTTGAAAAAAGTTCGCGAACATCCTATAATCTAGTTTCTATTGTTTTCCCGGGGACAAAGTTTGGGATAAATGAACACACGCACAAACACACACACACACACACACACACATACTATACACGAATACGCGTACACTTATACACAATAACGCTGTCGTCAAAGATAATTTTTGAACGAATTTCGTTCGTACAATTATCGCACGTAAATATGGTCGTGTATATACTTGATGTATATATATATGTATATATAATAGTTATGACGTATTGTGACGTCATCATGTTTATATATTTGTTCGAAAATATGTATAGAAATTTCGTTTTTTTTTTTTTGTAAAACAATAGTTTTTAATTTTCGTATCACAATTAAAAAAAAATTGAGCGCTCAATTTTTTTTTTGTCGTACCGGACGTGTGAGTACCGTACGCGATCATGATATAGAATAATATATTGTGTACGATGCCCCGTGTGTCGACGACACTTAAATACGGAGCGGGGTGGGATGTGGGGGGTGGGGAGCGAGGACGTAAGTCACTGGACCGAAAATAAAAATAGTAACACACGTGCGGCGGGCCCACACTCCTGTAGCGCGGCTCGAGTAAGGCGTGCGACAGTTGTTCATTCCGGTTCCTTCCAGTCCACGTTGGCCCATACCGGAAGATCCGTTTCGTAACTCCACCCCGGACCCTGCGAACACACAAGAAAACCGTCGCCCGAGTCGATATAACGTCGTCGTAATACACCGGAGGTTCGTTAAACATTTCCCGAGGCAACGATAATGTAGTAACGCGCGTATCGAGGTGCCGCTGCGCGGTAGAAGTTTTTAAGCGACCCCGTAAATCGTTTTGTAACTAATTTTGTTTCGCGTCGTTATTTGTCGGCCGTGTGCGCGCCGTCGTTCACGGGTATTATATAATTTCGTACGTTTTAAGCGTTCCGGCAGAACTCGACAGCGCCGTAAAGCTCCTTAAACACGACGATACGACCTACGTGCATAACCGCGTCGGCGGGAATAACTCGCCGTAATAAACTCGTCGCGTTTTTACGTAAATTAGTTTCCCGTAAAGTAACCGCGTGCGACCCTCGACCTATGGCCCTTTTCGTGTTTACAAGTTTCACGCCATTTTGAAACCGCCCGTGGGGCGCGACACCTATTAGACCCTTTGAAATCGTTTTCTGTCCTAGTTTTTCGCCCGTTGCCCGTCTTGACTCCATGAAATCCGTCCCGTTTTCGGTTCGATTGTCATCGTCCGATGCCGTCCGTTTTTATTCCTAAGCGCGCCTTCGACAATCTGTGCCGACCAACTTGTGGCGGTAACGTTTTTCGTCGCAATCTACCCGCGTAATTGTAGAGATCGCGGGATTCGGTCCGTTACGCGGGCGCCAATTAGTTTCTAATTTTCCCGGTCACGACGATAGCTTTCGCCGCGTCGTGATTTCTTCGTCGGCGTTCCATATTTTAGCGGGCAATACTACCGCCGTGTTGTTCGACGATCGCGTGTACTCGTGACGAAATATCGGTACGCGAACGGCGGGATTTAGAAAAAAATATATATCGCGAAATTCGAGTTCGTCGTCCGCGCGAGTTTCCTACAATAGCCCGCCGTCTACGTTTCGAATTCCACAAAAACGGCCGGCGTCCGAGGGCCGAAACAAATAATTCGTTTCCGTACGACGATATTTTTCAAAATCCGCCCGAACGATTTCGCGACGCGCGTGTTTCGGACGCGTTCGAAGTCGTCAACTACGCCGATACTCGGTTCGTGTACTCCGCGATCGATCGTCTTCCGGCGAGTTTTTTTTGTCGGCTCATTCCTCGGACGTAACGGGTGATCTCGTAGTTTGGACGCCTCCGTTTATTTCGATCGCGTAGCCATATCGCTACAGGGTAATCGCGAACGCGAATCGTTCAAATCGACGTGTATTTACAACGACACCGCGTTACGTCAACCAATGTCCACGGACCAACGGTTCGGTCGGCCGAACAAGGAGACGAATATTATTACCGTTTTCGATTCCCGCGCGACGGTTCGCCGCCACAGATTCCTACGATTAGCTATGGTCGTTTTTCTCGCTTTTCGTTTTAAATTTTCGTTCGCGAAATCGTCGTTTCGTTAATAACGGTCGATCCTCGTTCATTCGGAGCTCGTTGTTCTCACGCGAAAAGCGTACCGTTTCTACGTACGCGTTAACTTAAGCACGTACGCGGTTTTTCTCGTATTCTTGTAGTCTAGCTCTTCCTATGAACTCGAAAATAAGGGGTATACATATATATATATATGTGAACGTAGTACACTTACGGAGAGTACTTTACGCATCGGCCAGGTCGTCCATGTGACGGCGCTAATGAGGCGCGTTCAATTAAATTTTAATTCGATAGGGAAAAATGTTCCGCGGAATCGTTGGTTATTCCGACTTCACGCATCGGCGGTCGTTATATATTTAGAATCGGCGCGAATATTTTGAAATTATTACGTCCGTTTTCGTGATATAATCGATACGTTATAATTTTTACCAACTTAAACAAAAATTTAGATAGGTACGATTGGTTTCCGTAGTTTATTTCCGTGCGCAAAATTAATGGCTTTTA
>JAIPRN010004756.1:0-13455 GCA_025469175.1 Geopemphigus sp. TES_GeoC_2020
TTAATTTTTTTATTAATCGGTTATACAACTACATTATATTATATTTTTAATATTCATAAAATGATTTGGTTACACAACGACGTGTGTTTTATCATTAGTTTGTCCGTGAATACTTTTTCTTATAGCTTAAGATTTATGTTTTTACATGCGTAACACTGTTTTTCGGTAACGAAAAATTGCGGAAAACTCGGCAATATTGCAAAATCGAACGTTGTATTATGACCAAAAAAAAACCTGGGGTTCGTTCGATTAATTTTGAGTGATACGTCATAATTAGAAAATTCCTTGTTTCGTTTTTTATGTTTCAATATCGATTCAATTTGTAATTCTAAGACCTAAGGTCTGAACGTATTTTACGATGTCTACCCGTATGTTTTTCAAAGCGATATCGAAAAAATGATAAAAGTATTGGTAGGTTCTAAAATGTAATTAAACTACTGTAAAATCTAAGTAAAGTAACCCACTTGAATAGACAATCATTAGCATTGGCGGCTGGCTACCGTTTCGTTAATTAAACATTACGTTTTAAAATATGTACATGTTAAGGTTAAAGGTAAAAACAAAGAATATGAGCCAGGTATTTACTCGTATACTAAATTGTAACATCATATCTAGTAATATCGTGATAACATACATATTGCTGTTATTCGGTTTGTCGACGATATTGATCACAATTATCGTTGATTAATATGTAATAACCGTATTCGACCGATTACATGGAATGTTGCGAAATATTTTCTATTATTTAATTCATTGTCTCGTTCTAAAAATCAAATAATTACGTTATTGATAATTACAGTCACTTTTTTTTAAATTGACGAGCAAAATGGGTAGACATCATGAAAAGAAGACTAAGAGGCCGGGGAATGTATTGTCTTCGTAAATACGCTTTTACATTGTTCTTTCGAGTGGTGGATGCGAGTTGGGGGATGGTTTTTATAGGCCTACATAACTAGAAGAAAAAACAGGGATGAAGTACATATATATATATATATATTTTTATATTAAATAATGACGCGAGTGTTGCGGAAGTGGGCATATTTTAGCGTTAAGAAAATTATTTTCTAAACATTTTAAAAGAATCGTGTATGTCGGGTTAGTTTATTAAACGCCCGTGATTTCGTAATTTTCTTCACGGATCTTACGTATTATTTGATACAATTCGTTTTGGAATTTGTGACGAGATTGAACCTCGTGTTAGAACAATTCGAAGTTGCCATATTTAAAATATCAGCTCAAAAATGTTGTTAAGGACGTCGACGCTTTTGTAAAATGTGCGAAGGTGAACCAGACGGGACTCACTGTATTCGAATGGGATCCAATTTGGCATTAGCCTTAGGCCGCGTTAGAAGTTGGTGAGGGTTACACGAAGCACGCGAGTCCCAAACTGGATATCCTTGCAGATATATTTACAGTTTTCGTAATTTCATTTCCTACATTAAATACTATTTGGCTTATTATTATGATTATTTAATTATGTTTATTGATTAGCGTGTCAACTTATTTGTATTCATATCTTACGATATGTATATATTACGGTCGAAGAGTAAACAATGCCAAATTTCAGTGGTCAGTGTGGTGGACAATTATACACTTAGCTCGGACATTGTTTGTAAACAAACAATGCTCCACACACACAATGCTCGACAAATAATTACTGTTGTAATGGTCAAATACAGTGGGCAATCGTTATGGAACTTAAAATAATCCGTTTTCGTTTCCAGTGTTTACTTCGTAATGATTTATTTTTGGCAGTTAGTGTAATATATGCATACACTTTTTGCAACCCTAAATTTACATTTATTATTGGCCTCTTTCGTTGGTGGGGATCATTTTATATAATTTCGGTTTCTAGACAACCGCTCTTTGCAAGTTTTAACCGTTGCGAATCCCATATATTTATTCACGATTGTTCACTGAAACCTACCCACCGTCAACCGAACTAACCCCAATTACCAGACTGTCCGAGCATTTTATTACGACAGTACACTTTAAAAGTAATTATACACTTTAACTATAATTAAATAGTGATCATATAGCGATATAAGTAAAAAACCTGTATTAAACACTAATATAGAAATGTTTCCCTGAATAAACGAGCTGTATTGAATTGTCTTCGTTCTTATACTTGGATTTTTGATAACGGAATATCAGTATATTTCGAGGTAGATACATTTTATAATTGTTCGTACGTTTCTTTTAATCTGAATCTCGTACAATGTTATGTAGCTACTGTTTATTCAAAATATTTGATAAAAAAGTCGTAAATATTTATTAATAATTATTATAGTTTTATTATTACTTAATTATAACTGTACAATGGACTTAGAACCGGTATTTAAGAAAAACTAACTGGAATACGTTAGTCCTTTTTTATGAAACTGTCCTACAGTAGCGTCATAACCTTGACCGACGACGATCACTTGATTATTTATATTTAAGTTATTTAATTGCTGTAGTGTGACTCAAAAAAGATTTGAACCGAATAGGACAACGACAAATCGTTTTATAAAATCGTCTCGAATTGGATTATTATCCACGACGAACACTCGAAATTTATCGATCTTTTGTATTTACTTATATGGATGGTTTATGGTCAACAAGAATCGAGAAACTATTTGATTTTTTCGACGTAGTTTGCACTTTCTTCGACTATTGTACTAGTGACACATTTATGTTGATACGACGTAAATTATCGAATACTAAAAATATTTCTATTTTTTCGAGTTTTAGAAATGTAAAATCACTATCAATTTATTCACATTTTGCGACTAGATAATTTATGAATGAAGTCTATATAGATCTAAATATATACAATCTAATCGCAAAAATATTTTTATAATATAAATCGATTTGTAGTTAGAATTGGCAATATTTGTTCTATAATAATAATAATGAAATTTAATAACGTTCTTATACGAGACATGATATTAAACAAGTATTTCGGATGCTACTTATCGCTCGAAAATCGATAATTATCTTCTGTTTGTCGCGAAAAATCATCTCGGGTAAGTAACAGAAAGTAAGTAATTAAAAGTTTTCCTCTTTGCCTCATATAAGTATGATTTAAGTTTTTTATACGTTGAATAAAAATTATGTACTATAAATTAATACGTTTATATTAAACAATAATACGAAGAACACAACTAAATGGTAAAAGAAATATATGTGCATAAATACACATAATTAAAATATTTTTGAGACTTTTCCCTAAATGTTGGTATTGGAAAACGCAAATTTTATTCTGTGACAATTGGACGTGTTTAATATTCCTTTATAGTTTACAAAATTCGAGTTCTAAAAAAAAAACCATATATAATTGTAAACCAATACAGTTTGCGCTACGCATATATCCTAAAAATCAAGTAAAATGTTAACATTGACAAACAAAATACACGAAAATATTGTCCAAAACTATTTATAAATACATTTACAATGTCAAAATATTATTGCAAACTATACAATTATTTTATAGCGTAAGTAATTTAGACGAAAATTGTATTAACGTGCAAGTCAAAAGAAAAACGAATAATAATTAACTAATTCAGGATTTTTAATGTTTATTAAACGACCGTTACGATTTTGTACTTTCTCGGTAGGTTAACTAAAACTGTTATTTGTTATATATCGCAAAATGTGGTATGATTGGTTAATTTTATCTATAGTTAAAAATAGGCGTATTTTTTAAATACGTGATGGAACGTAGAATTATGTACCGATATTTATACCAAAATCTTTGTTAAATTTGTGCCGTCAAAGTAAATTTGATTTTAATATTCCGCAGCCCCTAAAATCAGATAGAGCGATATTTTCTGAATTTAATTGAGAAGTGTTACATGACCTTAGGCGATTCACATAATAACGCAATGAAAAGTTTGGACACAGACAGGATTTGGTAGGTAATATGCCCAAAAAATGAAACATTTCTTTTGTTCGGATTTCTACGTGACAGATAAACTGTGAACATTTCTAAATTGTTTTTCGATAAACTATAAGTATCTCTCCACAAAGACGCTACGCAGTCATTTTTATATCGGGTGGTATTGTTAACGTTGACGGCGAAACGAAGTAACTGGTAAAACCGAAAATATCTAAAACTTATTGTCGTTTGGTATTGAATTGTACAAATTATTTATAACGACGCGAAACCGTCTCGAAACGTCGGAAACAGGGCACTTTGTTCACGTCGTGACGGTTTAGTCGTTTTTGGAGATATTTCGATTCGCTTAAATGTTCAAAAATACGAAATTATATACGATAGTCATCCATAGTGCACGTTGTTTATAATTATAAATTAACCAATCGAAACGTTTAAACGTCGTCACCGTAACGGAAAATCGAGTAAATCGCCAATATCGTTATTACCAGACGGCGAAGGGATTCAATGATAAGCATCGTTCGAAAGTCAATTATACGTGATTTTTGAGACCCTAATAAAACACGAAATACACGATGAACGTATTTTTCAATTCAGAGATATTTCGTTTATTCTCTCGTCGTATCTAAGATTCGTTATAATAAATTAGTTCGTTTCTATGCCTTCCGCATCTGCCGGACAATTTTAGAATTGTCAATTAGCCGCATTCCTGAATTCTTTGGAACCATGTTACGACTTGGTTGGACTTAGTGCTCGCGACCAGTTGGGTGAATGACATTTTTAGTGGTTTCGAGAACAGGTTTATCTAACATGTCAAGCAGATAGCTGAGAAAAAACCCATTTGTGGTACCTGCGGCTTAATTTGCATAATATTATTAGACGTTAGTTCACCTTTTTTTATTCCGCCGAACATTTACATATTTCGTAAATAATTCTTCCGATAGGGCATTAATGACGTGTACAATCTGAGGCTGATATTTTTTAACATTACATAAATAATAGCAGACAAACGCAGTTTTCGAATATACAGACCGAGTTTTGTTCAATATGTTTATTATTCCGAAAACTGTATTGAGTTTAGATGTACGATACAAATGAACTGTTCAATGGGAAACAAATTCACGCAAAATATGACTGTTCAAACTTGTTTTATCGCTATTGAGTTTCACGAGTTTACAGAAAAAACAGTACGTTTGGTTTCTATTGCGTATCCGGAGTGTCCGATAAATACAATTTTCAGTTCCTAACTTTTCACCGAATATATACATATATTTCACGGGTCCCGAAACTAATTTAAATACGCGGTAATATGCGTAGAATTTCGGGTCGCTAATATCGATCGAATTCGCGTTCATACTTTAACAGTTTCGTACTAATATGTTGAAAATACGTCGATTACGCGGGATTAGATTACCCAGGAAAGTGGACGGACCGGTCACATCGGTAGAAACGATAACCAATTCAAATCGGATTTTGTAAGTAGCATCGTGTCACGACGCCGTTCGATTACACACATCTATAAAAATACGTGCACATCTTGTGTAACGATAAACATAACCCGCCAGTTCGTTCGCCGACAGTGGGGAGATGTGTTCTATAAGTTCATGGAGCGGCAACATTTCTCCCCTCTGGCCAAGTGTCCAAACTACACGTTTGCACTCACGCGCGCTTTTACATTAAACAATGCCTGTACCGAATATCGCGAAAACTGACAATGTCGAAGTCGCCTTAAGTCAGTAGTAGACGCGAACGATGTCAGATTCGTGGAGCAATACGTTCCATGGAGTTTTCTATGAGAATGCAAGAAACTTAATAAGTAGGTACTTACCTTTTTCTGAAAGTTTATTCCTCAAACCACGAATTCCGTGACCCGGTTCGTCTAGGATACTTTTTGACGCGTTATGTATAGCTTAACCTAAATTTGATAGAAGTTCCTGTTGATTGAGAGGTGTCATCGTCGTCGGCTGCTAACTCTTTATTTATAACGCGTCACAACAGCTTTCAAACATCAAAGCCATTATTAATATTTTGTGAAAACTTTCTTCGGCTATTTTGAAAAAAACTTCACTCTCCGTTTAAAACGCACTTATCCAATTATTAACGATTTCAACGAAAGATTTATTGTCGTCTATTGTAAAACAAAAAAAAACTTTTTGCGCTCGATCGCTATGCGGACGGTAATACTGTCGATATTATTAAACCGTTCGATTTTTATTATTCTAGGATTTATTATAATCCAACGTGCGTACTCGTAGAAAACCGTAAATAACGTTTTCAATAATCTGGCCCTATTAATTAAATTTTCATCGACGACTTTTTAAGTTCGATACGTACTTATACGATTCATAAACAAATAAACACGAAAAGTATTTAATACAAATTCGTGGCGGTATTATGATACTTATTCGTCTATTACATAACTATTCAATATTCATTTTAAAATACGCTACATCAATTCTGGATTAAACTTCCGGAATTTTATTCGGAAATCGTTAACAATGACGGTAAGGTATTATCATATACGCTTACACAATTACCGTTTCAATTCGATCGGAGTTATCAGTTTTATTTACTTTAATTTTTTTAAAACTTCGTATGTTTAATCTTAAGCCCGTGACTTCAAATCTGGATCTTTTTATACGCATAATCGGTACGCTCAATTTCGTGAAATGTACGAATCATGTAACAATTGAAATAATCAACAAGCGTTCAAACGCGCTATATGATTATTTATTTAAAACGAATGACGTTTTAACTACTCGGACGTATCGCATGCATATATGTTATCGAAATTGTAAATCGTAAAATAAGCAAATATTTCGGTTAACTTTCTTTTCATAATATGTTCCATATGCAAAATAATTGATTTAACTTGTTACTCCATTATAGAGGTTAAGTAATTACTCGTTATCTACTACCGGCTTAACTATTTAACGTAATCTATTTGTAACGCCCTTTATTGGAAATATAATCGAATAAGGTTTTAATTTAACGACTTAAATAGCCGTCACGAGAGAGTATTTCTCTTACCCGAGGATTTCTACACTTTTTTATGTCTACAAAAAAAGATTTGTTTTTAACATTTATCGCGCATAGTATTATTCGTTAAATATAGTCTAAACGTGTTTGACGAAGAAAAGAACTGCCGCATCAAACTATGTGTATATTTTCTTTTATAAATGCCATTATAACATCAATCAAAAAACAAATTTGAACTAACGTCGCGATAAAATTTGTTATTGATAAAAGCTTACCTGTAAAATACTTATGGTATTAAAGTTTTGATTAAAGGAACTTTTCTCCTTTTAAACTATGTTTACTTGGACGAATTCTAATTATTTCGCTTTGGTGAAGAAACTTGCAATGGTTTTAAATAATATCAAACATCATTTTGAAACGCATATAAATCGTATCTTTAAGTATGTTAATAGCTAATGGATATATTTATCGAATGTTGTTTGACGCGTATTACCTATGCGTATCTATATTATTTAAATATTATTATCAAATTTGTGTTATTAATAAGTTTCGTAGGATTTTTTAAGTTTAATACCTTAATCGAGTCTAAAAGAAAACATTACACTAAACAGGTTTTAGAAAAAAAATTTTACTTTACATTTTTCTAGAAATATATATTAATTTAATTTTCGACGTTTCTCAAACGATTTTTATCACACATTTTATTTTGCAGTTTTCAAAATAACATATATATATATATATATATATATGTTTAATATCGAGCTAAAAAATGAAAAATAAATGAAAATTTTTTTTTATGAAGATCAATTTTAATTTAAAAAATTGCAATTCCATAAAAGTAGTTTACTTACTTATTATTTTTACTTATTACTTTATTTATTATTCGTATGGAAATACGTATTTTGGTTATGATTGTTACCACCTTTAGTACATAAAAACGAATGACATGCTAAGTGTTTTTTATTTATTTAATAGAAATATCCATAAGAATTTAGCTGGGTAATAATCAGTATACAATTTTTAAAATAATGCTAAATAATGTATACTTAACTGAAATAAATACGGGTTTTTTTTGTTGACATTATATAAACTGAAAAATGGCGACCACTAATTTACGACATTTTGTCAACAAAGATATATTTATTAGACACCATTTACGTAAGTATATAAGAGTTTGTGTAATCCATCAAAGACCCAATATTATACGCATTTAGAGGCTCATTATAAAAAAAACATTCTTGACGATATTTTTGACTAGAATTCTCGCAGCATTGAAATGTTTTATAAATTAAAGAATTTTATTTAATTAGAAATATAATAAACAATTCGTTGGTTAAAATTGTAATTTCACTGGTTTTTTCCTTTTAATTTTTGATAAACGCTTATTATTTAATCACTAAGTAATTTTGATTTAATCCCCTCACCCCCCAATATTACACTTAACTATTTCAAGTGTTTGTATGATATCTTTAAGTAGAAATTTTTAAGAGAGTCTAAGCAAACATAATTAAATGATTTATATATATATATTGTTTATGCAGATCTCGCGATCGTTATGAAATTGCGTCGGTTTTATGTACAAATAAGTAAACACACAGACTACAGATTATATTCGGGTGTTGAACAATGATTATTATTTTTATTGCGTGGCGAAGTTGTTAATTTGTTTAATCGTCCCATTTTTTTCAGTTAGTCGCTCTATATGTTGTTCAAATGTTTAGGTGGGTAATCTGCCTAATCGGATATTATAAACACGTCTATTAAACGTATTTATGTTTTTAAACTTCATGTACGCTTTATTACGGTTTATTGTTTCAGGCATATTAATAGCGCGGTCGACGGTGTAGAAAAAACCTTCGGGTTTTTACATCGGATAAGTTATTACGTATTTGATGAACTATCAAAAGGCACCCAATCTAAATCCAAGTGCCAAAAACCTGAGGAAGAAATTTGTGTGTACACTAATATAATGTACACTTAAGTCCTTATTCCAATAGTCTTATCTAAATAAAAACATTATTGACCCATTTGACACTTATTTTTATCGATATCCAAAACGTATTAACATAGCTACTGATCAAAAACATGTTGTTTTGCTTCTATTATATTAATATGGTAAAAAATGTACAATTACCACTTGAGACTGATATCTCTCTCTCTTTACATATACACATTTACATTTGTATAAAAACATATCAAATATATATGTAAAGGGATTTACAAAATACCCGAATAAAATATTTGAACAAGCGGACGTTAAATAAAAACAAAATAAACACCGTCGTTAACCATCTATGGAGCTTGTACATAACCTGTAACAAATACACGATGTATAATTCGATAATGGACAATGAATTATCCGTGCCCTGACTAAACATATGTTATGGAGATCTAACAACGAACACGGTTCACCCCTGCTGGTTGACAGGCATAAAATGATTCCTTATCAAACAATACATTACTTAACTGCCCGCGCATTACTTCGGAAACGAAAAAAAAAACGTCGTGTCTACTTCGATCCCCTAAATAGGTTTAATCTCGCCGACACTTGGCGAAGACTAACCTGGGTATGTCACCACTGAAATGGAGGGGCAAATCATCTATGTCGCATGATGGCCAGATCTTAAGGGTCCTCTTCTCTTCAGTATCCATGTATACCTTCGTCGTAGCGGCTTCTCATTTCGTGGCACCTGAAAAGCATTTTAGACGTTCGGACTGCTCGCGTGTGTGTTGTTTCATTAAACCACCACAATGGCCTTAGTGACGGCAGTTCTAATTTTTGTTTTATCATTTTTGCCCCGGTCGAACGTTATTTAAATTTGAAAAGAGTCGTTTTAGAACAATTAAGTTTGAGCTCGGAAGGCGGAGAATACAACATTACATCAACAGCGACTATATGACGAGTAGGTAAGGCAAAGTAATAATTTTAGCATTTCAAAATCGAAAACCTTAATTTATTTACTCGGTTTTCAAAATCAAAATCTGTAGTAATTAATTTGTATTTGTATTAAATTAAATTAATTAACGTAAAATTTGTACGAAAATAAAAATAATCCAAACAATCCATCGTTTTACTTTTAATCAATTAGAAGAACAATTTTCGATAATTAACGCGTAATATTGTATAGGCAGGTGGACGTAATATCATAATAATTTTTGACCGATAATATTTAACGCATACATGAAGGTCGTGTAAACGGCTTTTCCTGTGAGATTTTGCTTCAGTCGTATTTAATCTGCGCTTTATTCTTTCAAAATAGACTTTTTTTTAAAAAACCATAATTTTTGTATCGCGTTTTAAAACGTTCGAGTAACGTTAGTATAAACGAGTTTTAACTCACGCCATACTTTTATTTTACGCGTTTTTAATACGCGTATTATTAATATTTTTCAGCTTTATGAACATTTTAATTTTGAAAATTTCACACAATAACATTGTGCACGCAATATATCGAAACTTGCAAAGAATTGTTCATCGAATGCGGCTGTTTACCGTTACTTGTCTTCAAAATAAACAATAATAATAACAAAGCAAAATCGACTTGCATCAAGACAATAATATATAGTGCCCTACGTTCAATAGGCATAGTCATTGCAGCGTATATTTTCCCCGTACTTGACATATCCATTCGCATGACCTATCCAAAACAGTGACACCTAACCATTTTCAGAAGAATGTCAGTTGTTCAAATCGTACGTACATTTTCCGGCACGTCGGTGACATGTGTGTGTGTTTACGTTTACAAATTAAATTCCGACGGTTGCCATTCTGTGGTCTGTGGTATACGTGTACATAGAATGAAATTCACCTTTTGAACTCAATTTTTTCACATTAATAATGGCGGATTTTTCGTCGTTATTACTAAACGTCTTTTTATTTTTAAAAAAAAAATTAATGTTTCGGTATATTAGGCAAACTAGATTTTTATTTTTTTATTCGAACTTGTACTTCATTAATAATAGTTATTAGCTATATGCGTTTAAAATTTTTTATTTTAAATAACAATGCATGTATATATATACATATATATGTGTGTGTGTGTGTGTGTATTTTGTTCATATTGTATTATATATGTTCTAAATTAATTTTTGAAATTTTGTTTCATTTACAAAATTTGTGATTTCGTTAATTTAATTCGTAGTCCCTAGATTTTGTATGCCTATATGAATATCGAGTAAATTATTCTCTTTCATTCATTCGTACTGACAAATTTTTTTTAATAATATAATTATACATACATTATGACGTTAAATGTATGTATTTAAAAATGTTGATAATACGTTAATTACGATTATTAGTTTGGTACATAAGTTTTAAATTATTTATAAAATACGAAATATTTCTATAACATTTAACATATTATTTTTAAAAAAAATTTCAAATTTATTCGTTTAAACGTTTTATAATTTTATGAAATTGTGTTAGACAAAAACATGTGTTCATAATAATAATAATTCGTAATAAGAATACTGTTTAAGGTAATTTAACTACTATGAATGTTCTTTTAACATTATGAATTAACGAATATTACGATATTACACTTTATTAATATAAAATGTTATTTACCATTAAATTATTATTTATTTATAATAAATAAATAATAAAATTAATAAATAAATAATAAAACCATTTATTTACCATTAACACTGCCCGATATACTTTAAACGTTCGACACATTTCCACGGGTATTATATAGAAAGGCAGGATTTTCTATATTCTTTATAATATATATAAAATATATAAGTCATATATTTAGAAAGGATTGGATCGTATATTTTTAAACAATTTCTAAAAATGTATAAATTAATTCTCCAAAGTAAATTAATTGCTATAAAAGTAATTCCAGTGTACTCAAATATCGGATCGCAAAAAATCAGATAAATAAACATACAATTTTTCAATATAAGCGCGAAATTGTATATTTATATATTGTGTTTATATTTTTTTAACCACGCAAACATATTGATTCGATTAAAGATTAAATGAAAATTATCAAATTTCATAGATGAACTATTTGAGGATAAATATAGTTTTTTATCGGTAAAATACTTTCGGTAACTCAGGAAGTAAAACAATGTGAAAAATGTGACTTCCGCCACACTAACCATCCCTGTCAATCATAGAATATTAAATAGTTATCGATATTGAACACTTTTGTGTTAAATTTGATTGATTTGTAATAAAAATATATTTATTATAAACATTTCTATTTTCTGTAAATACGATAAACTTCCGAAATTCTCGTTTAAAAAAAACGTTGGCGCTATAATTTCTAAACATTTTTCAACATATTTCGTGCAAATAATTTTGAAAAAAAAATCAAAAATTAATAAAATAATACGAAACGTATACAGCTATAATAAAACGGATTTTGTATAAAATCGACAGGTTTATAGATTAGTACGGATAATGATGGGTACGAATTTTTTTTATTAATGGGCATTGGCTAATTAAATAGATTAGATTAATTACACACGGGCGTTGTGAAATGTATTTAACGTTTATCGATTAAAAATAAAAACAAACAAAAACAATTGGAGAAATCTTAAATATCGACTCAGATAAGCAATTATTGAAATTGAATATTTATATACAGTTAAATCAAACACGGCAACAATAATAAGTGTAAAAAATGTAACATTTAACTTTTATTTGTCAGTAATTAGTTATTTACATTTTATCGGAAAATCAAACAACTATTTAATTACAATTTGAATATAAGTCAATTTATTTACTCGAAAATAATAATTACTACGGTCATATGTCACATTTGCAACTGATAATGTATAATATCAATATTTAAGCCGCCTACAAATTGTAAATAAACTATATAATCGCGAAGCGGTTAAAATGAAACCGCTTATATAGAGGAATTACGAAATTGTGGAAACTCGGTTACTATTGAATGAATACAACATCGTAGTACTACTAAACAGTACAAATAAACATAATAGTTCATTAAGTAGTAATAAAACTGCGAACGATATATAAGTGTACGCGATTCGACATTAAAAGTTTAAATCGATCTCGTTTATAGTATTTGCATAATGGATCCTAGACACTTAAATTATTTTCCGATTATTGATTTGTATCTAAGTGTTTCATGTAGACATAAGGTACGATATGTACACATAGCGTTTTTAAAACATGTCGACCATTGTCGAGATGATTCGTTATTTCCTGTTATTTTACTTTGGAAAATTTATCATTTTCATTGCGAATATTTGCTTTAAGTTTAGTATGCTTGAAATTACCAAAATATGAAACAAAAAGTAATTTTTCATTTTCGTTATTACTGATACAATATAAACCGAACGTAATAAAAATAAAACATTTATATTAACCAACTTTTCGGTTATTAATTAAAAAATTAATATAGTATACAGTAATCACCCAAATGGCATAACATTTTTATTCAAACGTCAATATAATTAAATCAATTTTATAATACGATTTTCAATTACAGCTTATAAGGCGATAAATAATTTATATATATATATATATATATATATGTATGTATGTATGTGTGTGTGTGTGTGTGTGTGTGTGTGTGTGTGTGTGTGTGTGTGTGTGTGTGTGTGTGTGTGTGTGTGTGTGT
>JAIPRN010004757.1:0-13451 GCA_025469175.1 Geopemphigus sp. TES_GeoC_2020
GTAGAGAATCGTCGATCGGTAATTGCTCCCGCTCTCTCTCCTCCACTCACCCGGTGAGGGGGGCTGAGGGTGATGGGAGGAGAGGGTTAATTAGTCGAAAATCGTACGTAACGAAACGAGAACGGTACATCCGTGGCGGCGTGGCGATGAAGATGGAGGTGAATACCGTGGGGTAAAAAATGAAACGGTACGAACGAAATTCGTCCGGTATGAGCGGATAAAATACAAAAACGAAACCGCGAAAAGGTCGCGTATAATGCGTTCGCGTCGACAACGCGCGAACGCCGTTTGGCTGGTTCGTTCGGCGCGCACGGGAAACGTTCGACGATAACGCCGCCAGGGGCCGAGTGGCGTACGCGGCGAAGAAACTTTTTACGGAACGCTTTATTCGTTTAACTGTTCCGCGATAGTAGGGGACCACCGTCGTAATCGTGTTTAGCACGAAAACTCGTCTCGGCAATTTTACCGGTATTACTTAAATACGAGACGGTTGAATTTACGCCGAAGGTACTCTCCCATACGTAGCGCTACAGTACACCCGTTTCGCGCTGCTAGACTACTCTTTTTTTTCTTTTATCTCCGCGCGTTTAGCCACTCGCACTTTTCGACCGCTATCTTCGCGCGTCTTTCCGTTAGTTACCGCGCGCACATTCCAGCGTGCACGCGACGATCGGAGGGATTTTCGTCTCGAATATTCACCCCGGGCGCGCTACACACGCGCGCGCGCGCACGACACGTTACTGGCGTAACGTACATTTTCCGAACGATCTGCTCGCTCCAACTGGTTGTCCGTCTCCCGTTCACTTCGCTAACGCGTAAACGATTGGGTCACGATTTACCGAGAACGTTCGAATATCGCGAACGGTATATGATTCGTCGGCGACGCGAGCGATATCGTTTTATTCGACACACGCGCGCGCGCAAAACGTAAAACGCGATCGTAAATACAACGCGTCGCAACGTCGGCGTAACGCGTCGAACGCACGACACGAACGACTAGACGACGGATTTTCAATAACGACGTTAAGCCGCGAAAGTAACGTACGTCTCCGTTTAATACGTTTTTAAATCAAAAAATTAATCGTTAACCGTTTTTTGTTTTTTTTTTCTTTTACCGGTACTTTCTTCCGAAAAAAACACCACCGACCGTTATCGGGTCGTTTAATTACTGAAACCCCCTCCCCGGTATCCGACTACGCTTTAACGCCTCCGTTCGACGAATCTGCCAAATTTATTTTTAATTCGAGATCCCATTAAAAGATAGTGTTAATATATATATAAAAAAAACCCCCGAACTACGAAAATCGAGCCGATAATTATTATTATAGCCGTGGAGTAGGCGGTGCGCGTATGATGGATTTTTAATTAATACGGGGCCTATTATACATTGGCGTGTAAAAAAATTATAATAAACGAAACGAACGCGAAAGGACGCGAAGTCAAAATACACGTCGGCGTCGTTGATATATGCGTAACACGACTCCGTGGTAAAAACCATTCGTACGTTGGACCGCGGGTCGTTTAGAATTAATTCGATTTTTTCTCGTCGCTAAGCGCGAAATTGTTTTTTACGTTTCTCGCCAAAACGAAATCCAATTCGCCCGTTCAGTTCCGTACGTTTTAATCGCTAGCGTATATTATTATTAGTATAGCAAAAAAAAAAAAATCGTCCGCTTAATAATTCGATAATATCGTACGGGAATGGCGTGAAGGCTGTATGATAATAAATCGGTTCGAATAATACGATTTCGATACGTCCGGAAAAACTATTTTAATTAGCGCCACGAAAGGTACACGGGCTCGTTGGAATTTCGTAAAAAAATTCGAATCCACCTGACCACCTCGTTTCAACGATTACGTAATATATATATATATATATTTGAACGACGAATTCGATTATTGCACGAGACGGAACGTACGTTTTACGAAACGGCCGCGACGAACCAGTTTACGTATTCGAATAGATTCCACCGAATCTGAACTCGATTTCATTTCCCATCCGCCTATTTCCGAAAATTCGACGTAAATTTTTTATTCGTTTTTCTCGTAAGTATTGTTCGACCGTTAAAAATCCGCGACCCGTTCCGGTCCCCGTTTTTTTTTTTTTTGTTTTTTTTTTACTTTCGTTCTTATCGTATAAATGCCTCGGATAACGCGTTTTATTCGTCCCCGGGGTAAAATTAAACGGTTGTTAATTCGAAACGTATTGCGGCGTTTCGTTTTTTCGGTAACTCCCCTACCCTACTCACCCTTTCACGTACACGTTTTTGAAGAATAATACGGAAATTAAAACGCGAACAACGCCCGAGGCCCGATGCTAACTTAATTTAGATTTTCTAAGAAGATTACGTCGTATATGACTTACTGCAGTTTAATGTACGCCCGTGTTGTAATAGAACTTCGCGCGGGCAAAAACTTCGATTTAAACTCGTATGGGCAAATACGCGAATCGCGCCACTCGTCTGTTACGTTTACGAAATGTTCCCGTAGCTTTGCCATTTCATAGTTAACCCGCTCGAAAACGTGAAAATAATGTGTTCGTTCGTCGTTCGAAAATGCACACCGGCGATTCTCACATTGCACGCCGACGAAACGAACGAATAACGGCGAACAAACGTTCGAAACGACGAGCCCCGAATCGATAGTTCATTATTTATTCGTAACGGGAAAAAGGAACGAAACGAGGACCTCGTTAGGTACGTGAATAACGAAACGTACGAAAAACAAGTAGAGATCTCGGACTCGAACGATCGTCCGGCTAATCGACTCGACGTTTAATGGAAGCGACGATTGTCGTTCGCAGCTGCCGTTTATCGATCGACACGATTGGTTCCAGTTGTTTTTAAAATATCGTCACCACCGTCGTGCGGCGTTCCCGGACAATTAACACCGACGTACACCAATCTCTATACGGTATCGTATAGGAGACGTAGCGTAGCGCCGTTTACGTTAAGCGTACGGCGGTCCGTTACGAAAATCATAAATATCGTCGAGCGCGAAACGGGCGACAATAATGTCCGCGTAATTTATAGGCTGCCCGCCGCGACCTATTTCGGGAAGAAACGCGGACGAAACAACAACGAAATCGCGCGATATATACGCGCGCGTAGAAACTAACGTCCGTTCGTCGCGTTCGTGGGTAATCGATATTCGATCGTAGAAGACGAAAGCTTTTTCGGGCGGTGTCAACGCCGATACCCTGCCGACATTTTCGTCGACGTTATTACGTTCCGTCCCGTTCTAGCCACCGCGTAACCGGCTCTCCGGTTTAACGAACGAGAATCGTCGTTACGTTTTAGACGATGTTACGTTAATGATCGGCGTAGATCGACATAATTTATCGTCGAACCGATAAAATTACGCGCGTAAACGAGCGACTAATTTTATGGAACGTCTAAAATATCGTCCGTATAGGACATTATATGCCGAAGCGTAAAAATGATTACCCTGTGGCAGGGGGAGGGGAGTGGCCACTTGTATTGTAAAGTCACGGATTCGTTTAGATTTCTAGTAATTCGATTAACGGCTCGTTAAAATATCGCCGATAAATGTTTTACAGATTTACGACGATCGGTTTACGCGCCGCTCGAACAAAACGAAAGCCATCACCAGCGATAAACGGCCAACGAACGGATAATTAAATGTATTTAGATATTGGAAAAATATCGAAAATCGTCGTTTTTACTCGCCCGTACGGACCAGACGGCGACGCGTCGTATACCTTTGTGGAACGGCGCATAGTACAACTTGTACTCCTGTGCGTCACCGGTCGCCGTACAACGTTACAATAGGCGGGTATACGAAGGCGGTGGTTAGGAAACCCACACGGTGTAACGAACGCGCCGAAATATTAGCCGGCGATTGTTCGTCTTTGGGGGGGTGTCGTTTCGAACTTTTAAAATCTATAGGAAAACCGAATTCGTAACGACGGCAAGTTCGAACGGTTCGAAATTAATAATCGTTATAAATAACGGCCGGTTTAAAAATCGCGCGTTTCGCGTCCACACGAACGTCGGTAATAACACCCAGCGAGATACGTTTTATAAAAATTCGAACCGATAAATTACTATAAAATTGAAGGCGAACAAATAACCGACGATTTTAAAAACCCGACATTTTACGATACTACTGTTACGAGTTCTGTATAAATTATAGCGCCTAATTAGTATTTTTCGCGTAGCTGATACGCACGCTACATTGTCCTAGTTTTCAAGCGCTTTTCGTCAATAAAACGGTGTAATTCGTTATTGGGATTCGACGTATCGACTATAGATTCGATTGAATCCAATTTTCGCGGAATTTTTAATTCGGGTAATATATATACGGGAATATAAACGTTGTCCGTATCTCGATAGTAAACGTTTTCGGTGTGTGTACCAACCTGATGTTTTCGACGGACGTTATTGGCGGGGTATTTAATAGTAAAAAAAAAAAAAACGACCAAGTTGGAAATAAATTCGAACGTCCCCGAACCGTCTAAAATGTATTGTCGTAACACGTTTCGCGTCCTCTCGTCAACACCGACCTTTCACGTCGGTATAATTGCGCTCCTTTCACTTGCCACCCACGTTTGTTATCGCCGCGTTATAATTGGATACCGGTGCGTTTAAAGACTCTTTACATTTGAACCCGCTAATACGTCGTTATTAGGGAAATCGTTTTTTGTTTTCGTAGTTTTTACGTGACCTAAATACGACACGTTCGGAATATTTGTAATGAAAACCTAACCCGCACAGCGTCGCCACGTAACGAACGAAAGCGTCTCGATTGCGTTTTTATTCGAACGGTTTTGGGCGCTTTTCGCGTTTTTCCGCGAACGTAAACGATAAAAGAAATAGATACCGGGCGAAACGTTCGTCGCGCCCGAAAATACGGAAAATCGATTGATCGGAACAACGATCGATCGACCGTTCGTATATTACGGGGATTTTTTCGAAAAACGATTCGTAGTTTATCAGTGGCGTACTAACGATGGGGGGCATAAATCCTCCTCCATCTCCTCCGGAGAACGTTTGAGAAATATTAATTTCTCACGAGACGTATATTTTTGGTCGATAATAACGAAAAACTAAAGTACGTATACACGTTATAATAACAACGTGTTGGTTAAAAACGAATAATCTACTAAATGTCGTAACGTGTCTCGTTCCGTTCGGGTCGTCCAATTTATTTATTTAAAACCTAACCGCCCGGCCCGTTCGAAATTCAGGTTCGCGTACGCCGCTACGGTACTCGAACCGAATGAAAAACGTACGGAACGCGTGTTGTACGACGTTACGTCCGCGTATAAATTAGCGGCCGTTGGAAAAAGCGTCCGAAACGAACGGCGGCGGTGTCGTCGAGGTATGTTCGTGGTAGCGGGCAAACGGAAATTCTCGATTCGGACGAACGGCGGCGGAACGAAAACGAACGACGTAGTAGCAATAAAAGCGTGTATCGTTGATAGATGAGTGTTTGCGGTGGGAATTACGCGGCGGGATGGTAATAATGTATTCTCGCGGCGTACGAACGGGGGGGGACTGAGTCTTAACGTCTCCTGGTGCCACGACGAAATATGACTGATTAACGTCGACGGAAACCACCGGGTGGTTTTATACGCGAATTCGTTGCGCGAACGGTCTGGTGGCGGAACGGGCGTCCGGACGAGTGGCTCGAAAATCGATTTGGCCGTTCAAAAACGGGCCGCCGATCGGCGGGATCGGTTACGATAATTATACCGCGTGGCGGAACCGTGTGGTACGATACGATTTTCCGTCGGTCGAGAGGTTTTCGTTTTTATCGTCGTTATTAAATTCGGACGTCGGTAAAAACGACGTTTGGGAACCGCCCGGGACTCGTTCCGTCGAACCGTAACACGTTCGGTAGGGGCGGAACCGTTTTCGGCCAAAACCGGATAGCGAAATTGGAAACGAGGAAAAAACTCCCGCCGGATCGTTCCACCACCTCGCGTCGCGCGAGAAACGCCGTTACGGAAATAATACGCGTTACCGTACCAAGTAATAGCCGCGTCCGATCCGTGGATTTAATAGCGAACGGTTCGAAACGTAACCGTAAAACCGGTGAACATACCGCTCGGCATTTAACTCGTCGTTTCGTTACGTTCGGGTTTTTTTTCCCCGGCGTTCCATTAACGTTTCGATTACCTTACGCGGCCTAAAATACGGACCGTACCCCGTACGGTCCAAATAGCCGTGCTCGACGCGTTCAATCAGTATCCGCCGATCGAACGAATTATGTTCCGACCGAACGCGAGAAAAAAAATATCAAAAAATAATCGAACCTTAACGAAACGGAGTCCGCGTTATGATGATAAATGTGTATCGAATACGGAGATTGACGGTTCTCGCGAGCGGAATAATAAAAAAATACGTTTCAATTTCACGGTTTTCCACATAGAGTCCACGCTTAATGGTCGTACGGGTCAATGGCAGTTCTCTCGATTATATCTGCTACGTGCATACTAGCTACACACACACACACACACACACACACACATATATACGGTCCGCGGAATCTTACCTCCAAAAATGTTGAACGAATTCCTGGCAACTGCCGCATTTTCGGCATTTCGACGTCTCGTCGTCCATTTCTGAAAATAAATAACGGAATCGATAACGCGTCAGATGGCTGCTAGTCTACCCGTTTTACGACGAACACGCGACGCGACGTCCGTTCGTCGGCGTTATCCAGCCGTCCGTTTCAATTAAGATCGATCGAAAAACGGTTTTTTTTTTCCAACGCCGGTGTTCCGATGAAATACTCCCTAGTTTTTTTACGCGTTTACGACCAGAAATTATTTAATTAAACGGGCGCCGATAACGCGTTTTTATTACGCGTACAATAACGCTTTCGTGCCCGTCTTCTAACTTACCTACCTAACGCGTAGGAAGGTTAAACCGATATCGGTCGTAAAATAACGACGTACGCGTAAATATTGGTTCGTACGCGTTCGACTAAAAAGACGTCCAATTATACGCGTCGTCTATTAAAAAGGGAATCTAGTGGGGGAGGTAAGGGGGGTTCTATCGAAGTGCCGATTTATGAAACGTTTCGGAAAATGGCCGACGGCGCGTTAAACGCGAAACGTTTTAAGTACGTGTAAGTAAGCTACCGCGGATAACTGTAAAAACGATAATTTGTTGTTTAAATTATATCGTGGTAATATTGTAATAAACGCGGGAGAGAAAAACGAACGAAAAAACAAACGGCGCGCACAATGGCGGTCTTGGAGGGCTAATTACAGATACCGAGTTATAAATATTAAGTCGCGTCCACGACCGATAACTTATAGACTATATATATATACACACACACACATTTATACGCGCATGTGGTCAATATGTAAATGTTATGTACCCATTGTTTCACGAAGACATAAATCTTACTGCTAACCAGATCGTCCGTTGATTTCGTACGTACTTATTACGTACTTCCGAAACGGTACGAAAAAACTTTCGAAACTATCGTTTCCATCGCGACAAACGCCGTTCCGTTTCGGAAAAGCACGCCCCGATTATCGATGACGATTATAGCTAAAGTAGCCAATTTCGGTCGGTCGTTATATCGTTATTATAAAATCGTCCGTAGTATCGGCTACGCGCCATTCTTATCCGATCGTCGAACGGCGATAACCCGTATTCGTTTACGCGGATTTCGGCGTGTACTTTTCGAATAACGTTTCCGTGTAAACGCCCCGTAAATACCGTCTATCGATTGTTTACGTAAAAACGGCGGCGGTAACGAGAGGGTATTGGAATTTAGATACGTCGTCCGAACGTACGCCGATTCGTTAAAACGCGCACACACGGACCGCGGACATGTGGTCGAAATTGGTTCGAGGTTTAGACGCGCGTACGCGTGCATTTCGTTTTTTTTATTCAAATAATTCTCGAACGGGAATAACCCTGAGAATTACATTGTACTCGCGCGCCGAACCTATCGAAATTTACGCCGCCTCCCCACTCCCCGCCACCATAATTAGTAAATCGTACGTTTTCGGTCCGACGTATCGGTCGTCATTCTCCCGCCGGCGCTTCTACGTGCGTTTAAATTATAATACCCCTCCCCAAAAAAAAAAAAAAAAAATTTTAAAAATTTTAGGAAAAATTAATTTCGTACGAAACGTATACTTTTAGTCGATAATGTAACGAAAAACTAAAATATTTTCAAACTTCGATACGTATCCGATTTATTTATATAAAAATTATAATCGTCCCTGCACCCCCCTCCCCCCGAAATTGAGGTCCGAGTACGCCGCCGCGTATAAATTACGCACGTTCGAATAAGGTACGACGAAGTCGATTATGTGTATCGTCGCCCGTTATTGAATGACGTAAAATTACGACGATAAGCGTACGCGTGACAATCGCCTGCCGGATAAACATTTCATAACCCCGACGGTCGCTTAAAAAACCCGAGCGAGTGTCCGGAAACTGTTATTGAAAAACTGTATACGATTTTCGACGATATTCCGGCGTCCGACTAATTTAAATAAACCATTTTTAAACGACATTCCTGCGTCAAATTCATGTCATTAAGCCCCCGTTTAAAACGCTCGTACATCGAACAATATACATATACGAGTATATATATATATATTTATATATACACGTAAACTTGTTTACGAATCAACAGTTTCATTTTGTCTACGTTCGACGATAAATATTTATTTGCGTACGTACACGCGCGTAAAACGAGGAAAGAGTAGTCTACTCCTTTTGCTGTTTATCTTTTAAAAATACAAAAACCCTCGTACGACCTACGGACGGAATTAGGTCGAGCGCGAAAATAATATTTCTTTCCGCGAAGGTACGGTGACGGTCGTGACGGTCGTGTTCGGGGCGCGTAGGTGGAGAGTAAAACGTTTTAACAGATTTTTAACGAACCGTAGAACGGAAACACGCGACGTGTTCGTTCGATTCGACGTTTTTATCGGCTTCGGGGCCGGTTAGGCGAATAGCGCGTAAATAACCGAAAACGTCGGGCGTAATAATATACGATTGTCGATTTGTATTTGGCGAACGAACGTTTCTTCTTCTTTATGACTCTCCAAGAGTCAAACATTTCCCTGTCCTGAATGATTTCCCTCCAATCTTCTACTGCTAGCGTCCTTAAGTCCTCCTGGCTTACCCCGTCCGACCATCTCTTCCATGGTCTATACCTATTGGTCTGTGGCTGCCCTCGCAGCCTTTGATTCGCCTCTACGCGTAGCATGTCCGAACCATCGCGTATCTTTACGCGGTTGGTTATCCTGGGGCTTTGCGTGAAATCTCTCGGTTACGCGGAAAGTACGCGTTAAACGTTTCAAAAACGATATCGACGTCGTCGACGCGTCGCGATTCACCGCTATCGAGTATGCATAGTTTTCGGACAATCGCGTTTGCACGCGTCGTAGTTCCCGCATTCCGGGCCGTAATGCTAAAAACATAATCTAACACGGTCGCGATTTCGACACGTCGCCGCCGGTTATCGCGTTTGGGAAACAGACACACTCGGGTAGACGGATTTGGAAAAAATATCGTCGTACGTGAATAATATTTTATAGCCGGGCACGCCGGTAGCAGCGCGTTAAAGAGTCGTCGACGAAACAATAATAAACGAGTTGACGTAGAAATAAAGAAAGAAAAAAACAACACGAAAGAAGCGCGCGCGCGCTCTTAGGAGGGTGGAGCGGGGCGGGGGGTCGAGCGACCGGGATATAATCGTCATTAATTAAACGGATGTTGATCTTATCCCGGTCAGCGGTTGAATCGGTGTGTACAGAACCAGTCCGAACGGGGGGGAGCAGCGTGTGTTTGCGCAGTAGTAGAATGCGACAAGTTACTGCCTTCCGATTGGATCGGTATAAATTATACAATTGCGTGCCTGCCCGTACGCCTTACTACATGTGTGTGTGTGTGTGTGTACGTTTGATATCTATAACGGGACGGACCGGCGAACGGAAAGCATAAAATAACCGCCGTCTACCAGTGTCCTGGTGTCTTCGTAGCGAAATGCCGAAGGGGCGGGAACGATTTCGCCGGGAACCTTTTCGTTTTTAAAGCCGTGCGCGAATTTCGATCGGACCGCGTGACGAACGAACGGGTCCGTCTGGGAACAGTTGTCGGCGAGTCGAATACGTCGCCCCGGTCGAACGTTTGATTAAACAATGTCGAGAACGCGATGTTACGATCGCACGATGATCCGTACTGAAATAGCCCGTTTCGAGCGCTCACGAAGTATAAATAGGGAACGTATTTTTTCGTTTATGAAACACACGGGAACCCGTAACGTATTCAATAAGACGAATTTCGTCGATTATTTATCGTTATTTTTGTCGACTATAACGACTAAAAGATATCGACCTATTCGAGTCATCGAGCGCGAGGCGTTTTGTTTAATATTACGCCGGCGATATTATTAAAACTAACAAGTCGTCCCCACCCCCTCGCCGATGTGAAAACCGCGTCGTTTCGCCGGAACGTGTTATTACGTGGGTATACACGAGAGGAAAATTATATAGCTGTTACTAAGAGTAATTCGTTTCGGTTTCGTAACGTTAGAATATCGTGTATTGGTAGGGCGGTCCGAAAGAGACGCACAACGTCGATAGAGTTTTTTTGTTTTTTAAGTTAATGAAACAATTAACGTTCGTTACCGACGCGGACGAATAATAATAAAATTCGATTTTCCGTAATTGTAAATAAATATCGCGGGAATGTTTCGTTTCAAATTCGACCAACTATCGCCGTCGGTCGTTGAACGTGCGCGCGTATTAAACGCCAATTCCGTAGTAGAGTTACCGTAATAATAATGGTTATCGAACGCGACGAAATCGTTAACGTTTACCCGTTAAATAATAACGTAATCGCCACCGATCGTTTAAACGATTGTTTTATACGAACGAACGGCGCTTCGAATTATTTTACGTGTTTACACGATTCGTGTTGAAAGTACAATGTCGTACGTGTCGCCGACGTTGTAACAACGTGACGAAAATAATATCGATTAAAAGGGCGGGAAAAACGACGCCAAAAAAAAAAACGATTTTTACCGCGTTCGTAATTCTATAAAGGAACCGAACGTATAAATTACGGGCCTCGAATCGACGAAATGTATATATTCCTTTCCGCTTAACCGTTCGCCGGTTACATCGACGAAACGACGAAAACGATTCGCGTGTGTTTCGTTTTTTCAACAAAAAAAAAAAAAAACTTTACGAAGAAGAAATCGTTGGCGATTTAACGATCGGATTTCGTTTTGGTTCGTTATCGCTTAGGATCGACCAGCGTTTAGCGAATTACTCGATTAAATTTCGAATTTCCAAAACCGGTAACGCACCGAAAGCGTATTAATTGGCGGCGACTCGATAATCGTTTCGTGCGCCGCAGCTGCGGGGCCAATCCGGCGACGCGCGCACACGCAAGAGGAACGCCTGCATTTTTCTCAGATTCGTCCGTGACTCGCTACGCCCATAACATTAACTCCAAACACGGGGTGGGTGTGGGGAAGGAAACAATCCCGCTCGTACCGTACGTGATTAGGTGTTATTACGATATTGTCTTGGGCCCCGCGAACGCGCGCCGTGTACGGTCTTTTTGTGCAGCCGAGCGGACGGCGAATCGGCGGGGAGGCGGCGGACGGGGATCGAAAACCGTGTGGGCAACGATTTCGGTCGTAATTGTCGTGTAACGATATTGGCCATTATTATGCAGATGCGGTAGTCCGTGTGGAAGTACGGCGCGTCAGACGCCATTGTGCGTCCGTCGACGTTCGAACGAGAAAAGTCACCGTCCGGGGCCGTCACTCGCGGGACGGGCTACGACAACAACGATTCGACGGGATCCGGGCCGGAGCCGAGACGAGTACGCGCGAGTGGGAACAATGCGACGCGTCGCGGGCCCGGGTTTGTCCGGGGGGGAGGGAAGGGGGGACCGAGGACGTAAAAACGACCGGCTCGTACGACGCGGTTACGGGCGTCGAAGTCGCCGACGAATAACAAAAGGCGAACGCGACGAGTGTACGTTTTACGTCTATTATATATATATATATCTTCGGTTACGTGGCGATAACGTTCCGACGTTTTTGGTTTTAATATTGTAATTTCCCAACGTGTCGGCGTCTCCGTTTCGGGCACGAACGTATTATTATCGTCGTCGTTATTATTGCGTAAACAGAGAGCGTTTTTTAAACGTTTCGTTCGTTTTTATACGCCGCGTACGATCGAACAACGTACCTTCCGCGGTACGTATTCGCCAACTTAAATACGCGCAAAAGCGACGACGGGCCAATGTGACTACGAATCAATATTCGTCGTGGTCTTTTCGAGAGAACCGAAATAATATATTTATACGTCATACGCGTTTGCGTAATAAATAAAACGGACCACGAAACGTGTCTGCGCGATAATAACTCGACAATGTACCGAATGGTTAAAAATAGACAATCGTTTCCTCTTTGAACAACAGTAACACGACGTTGTATTTGATTAAGACGTTTAAACACCGTGATTACCTTTTACGTTCGACCGGCCAAAACGGTGTTTCATTGGAAACTCCGGCCGTGGCTGTTTCCGGCACGACGAAGCATATTGCCGAACGAAAAACGGCCGATACCGAAACGCCGTCGGGGGCGACTCGATCCCCGAAATAACGATCGTTCGCGCGGATAAACCGACACCGGCGTGTCGACACTCGGACACGGGACCGTCGAAAACGCGGTAACCGACACGCGATTCTCGTAGCGCGTGCACGCGACGCGAACGTTCGCTCCGTCGTCGCGACACTGACTAAACCGTTCGCCGGACGTGTTTTCCCGGCGAGTTACCGGTTCGAATTCGTCGTGGTGGCGGCGGCGGCGGCGGCGGTACGTTGGGGGCACGATGTTGCGTTAGGCGACGTTCACCAAGCGCACCGACTGACGGCTTCAAACATATCTTTCGCGTAACAAACGACGACGACGCGATCGCCGATTTCGGTAATACCTTAACGTAAACCGTTCGGAAAACGCGCGTTTAAAGGAAACGGCGTAAAAGCGCGCGCATCCAAAAACAAATCGAATTCGACAATGGCGCTTCGGAAAACGGTTTTTCTAAAAAAACAAAACCGTTTAAATTCGACGTCGACGTTCGTAATAATTGAATGTATTCGTCCGGCGTCTAATTGAAATCCGTCGTTCTTGATTTATGTATTTAGATTTAACGTATCGTAGATACGCCGAAAAGTTTAAAAGACGCGAGAAACAACGATTTCGTTTTTCTCTTACGGTTTATCGACGGACTCCCTAGGCCTCCTTCGGCTCTAAGGGCATTTTTTTGAACATAAAACGTGTATATTGTTTTTCGTCCGAGCCGAATTGTTCTAAAAACTCAATTTTCAGCCTATGACGTTTGGCTTATTATTAATAAATTAATTAAATTTTTTATAATTTACCGGCGGACAAACGCTAAAACGATTCGATTTTCCGCCACTTCG
>JAIPRN010004758.1:0-13450 GCA_025469175.1 Geopemphigus sp. TES_GeoC_2020
GCTCGTTGATCGGCCGTTACTATTATTATTGTACCGGAGCCACGCGTACGGCCGTATATATATATATAACTTTCGCGAATTCCAACCTTCGCCGGATTCGTAAATCCGCGTACGGGTATCGCACCGATCATCTCGGCATTCAATTCGGATAAACGTTCGGCCCCGGTGTGGTTGTGTATTGTGCCATTGGTGGTGGTCGGCTTTCACGAATAAATACGCTAGACGTCGTGTCCCATTTCTCGCGTTCGGCGTGTTTGGTGAGAACGCGAATTTTTTTCTCTCCTCTCTCCTAATAGCCCCGCCGTCGGTTCACCAAGTCCGTTTTCTTTCCCGTATCGATCGAACTTTACTATTGTGAACGTTTATTAGTCGGCATGTGGTGGAGTGATCGCTGTACGCTTGACAAGCCGTATTGTTCGGGTCCGATTTTGCAAATGGCGTATAAATTGAGCGCGGACATACGGAGACGTTCGAAGACTTCAATTATAGCATTTAGGAGAGGCGAGATTGGACGGATGGTCATGAACATCACAAACGCACTTTTCCTGTTGAGCGTGTGAAAAGTGCCAATCTACCGTTTTTGCGATCTTCAATAGAACCAACGAGATTGAACCATTCGTTTTCTCTGAAACAAGTAGCGTGCGTCAAACGGGTTCGAGTATTTTAGTGCGTTTAAGTAACCCGAGATGATGGTTTTTGTCGTTACAAGCATTAGTTCTCCAGATTTGGCCAGAGGGGAACGTAGGGTCTCGAGTGTTTAGCAAGTGTTGTATCAAATTTAATGAATCGGGTAAGGATGAACGGGGGGAATAATCTGTGTTTAGTTGAATAATAAGAGCCACGCGGTTTTTCTAACTTGTCTTGTCGCCGCAATTCTTCAACGCGTCAATTAAACGTTCCCGAGAGTGTTCATTCGGGGCAATCCGTCTTTGCGTTACACCGGTATCGTATTTCTTTACCAAAATTGTGATATTATCCGAATTTATAGGATTTTCCGTTGTTTCGGTGGTAATCCACTACTCATCCGGTTTCGAATTTGTCGATCGTAATTTTTCGTCGTTTTATTTCTATCTGTAAACCTATATAAATTTACGTGTACACGTATATAGCACGTAGGAATCGTATGGCGAAGTACTCGTAATTATAAAACGATAATTTTAAATGTACCCGCGTTTTGTTTACGTTATACTTTTATTTTCTTAATTAAAATCCCGAATTGTCGTAATGGAAGAAAAATTCGCCGCGCTAGAGCGAAATAAGGACGATAATTTTTCGTATTTAATACGTGAGCGAAATAATAAATAAAAAACGGATGGCGTATTCGTCACTGGCGATTATTCGTCCGTCGCGTGATGGGAATTATTTATTTTGTTAATTTCCAATGCCGAACAAGTTAACGCGGTGTCGATTAGTTGTTTTTGTTTTTATGTAACGTAACGAAATACAAATATCCGTACTTTTACCCTACCGCGGTCATTTTTTCGTTTATTTTAAACAATTTCTCCTAGGAATATATATCAATAACGGGGACATACGGGATATTTACCGTCGTCTGACGTACGCCGTAGCGATTTTATACCGAAAAAAACCACGTACACTCACTCGTTCGTGTTAGTTCGTGTAATTTCAATACACGTAGGAGGTCTTCGTGACGTCTTCGCGACTTTTTTTGCCATATATGGCCGTGGAAATAAGTTCGATTTTCGTAATTACACATATTACGGCACGATATCGGTTTCGGGTAATGCGTCGTTCACGTATTAAGTATATGTATTACGTCGTATCCCGGATCGTTTGGTTGATAATCACGATATATTTATGCGTCGTATCCGTACGATGTTTATTTTAAAATCTAGGCGGTTGGTTAGACAAATATTATATTTGACCATTAATCTAACGTCCGCTTGTTACGTTTACCGGTATCGTAAAACGGGAAGACGAATTAATTAAAACGAAATTAGATATATATCAACCGGCGTGTATACCTGTTGTTTACCCGTACGTAAATGACTAAAATCACGGATAATAGTGGGTAGGCCCTTTCGAGCCAAAACAAAAGCCAAATACTTGGTTACCATACCGCGTTTTCGAGACTTTTGTTGACGAATTCGGGTAACGGTTTACCAATATTATTACACCGATACGTACGCGCCCGTGCGCTCTACCCGCCGCCTTTCTTTTTCGACTATTTCGTCATCGTTTGTAACGTCGTTGGTTGCGCAATTTTTCTTCCTCGTATATACGTCGCCGACGTGGTTTTAACGTTATTTATTTTCATTTCGTTTAGTCGTTGTATAATCAAACGAATATAAATCATACGCGATGGCGTTCCGTGTAAACGAATTACGGGCGCCCGTGTTTACAACGTTGAAACGGTTTTTCATTTTATTATTCGCCGGCCGTTCGTGTACGGACGCGAGCGGCCGCAGCGCACGACCTTTTCGAACCATCGGACGACAAATACTTTTGCGGCGGAAACGGTCGTTGTACATTGTACAGTGTCCGTCGTTTTTTTTTTTTTTAGAACAATTACCGTACGAAACGTTCAGAATTTTCTCGGCCACTAACGCGTCGACGCGGACGCATCTATACAACGTCTGGTCGAATTATTTTTACGCGGGGGTGTTTTATTCTCGCCACCGTTGTGTTGATATAATACTAACGTTAGAAAGGCGCCGAATTTTCGGCGTTTTTATCATTGCCGTCCATTACGCTCTTCTAACCGCGGACGACCTTCGGGATTTTCAACGTCAACCACCGGTTTTTATGCCGACTTTTTGTTACACTGGACGTTTGGTGCGTTTTTAAACGAAAGCGTCGTTTTCGATAAATACCCGTTATCCTATACGGTGTAATTTCAATATTTAACTACGCCGTGTCCCGTCTTTGGTCATTGAATTATAACGAATAATTCGTCGTTAGGTTAGTAACGTAATTTACCTAAGGTTTTTTACGTAATTAAACGCCCAACGACGTTCGTTTTATTATACTCTACTTTCACGCGACAACGTGCTCCGGTGGCCGTCTTTCGTTATTCGTGTCGTACGTGGTCGATTTGATTACGAGTTCGGCCCGTATTTATCGTACGAAACTCGAGGCATGTCAAACGCGAAATATATCATCGCACTAGTACCGCCGGAAGAGAACGCACGCTACTACGTGTTAGAACATAATAAAAAAATTCGGAATAGATTTCCACTGCCGTTTCGAATTATTATTGATGATTACACACCGCGCGATCGAATTGGATCCGAAATACACCGCGTTGTGGATAAAAATTAATTCGAAATTAAACGTTTCGAAAACGCCGGACTTTTTGAAAGTAGTCCGACGACGGTCGTGTTCGACAATCTGCACCGATCGGTGAATAATAATCGTGTACTTCCCATATTCGGGTATTTTTCGTATAGAATTACGTTAAGTACACGTTCGACGATTTAATAACATATTGTTAAACGACTCGTTTACGGCGAGTATTACGTATTTATGTAATTATATACGGCCGTGCGTACACATACGAGTCGATTAAGTTTATAGCGTGCACTTTTACGTAACGTAATAATAATGCGTTCGTGTCCGTACCGTCATTGCCCGCGTTTGGCATAAATCCTTCGAAATATGTCGAATAAATTTCGCGTACTCGGATGTTTTTTTATTGCGGAGGTCGGGAACTTGTACGGACATTTCGACGTTAATCGCAGCGTGTTAAGTTATTTGGAATTCTGAGCGGCGCGCCCTATATCCTTCGGATTCCCGTCCCGAGCGTTTAGTTGTACGTCCGTTAACAAAAACGCGACGGGATTTTTGCAAACGGCCGTTCCTTGGCCGGCAACGTTCGTAAACAGCCCCTTTCCGTCAGAACCATATTATAATTCCTGCGACTTTTCACCAAAAATCGTCGTTCCCTATTTCCCGGCGTACCTGGCGCGGTCGTTAAAGTCTTCGGCTATTATAAATCGTGTTGCGTTCGAGTGTAACGGTCGTTAGTGTTACGACGACCGTTTACCACGTATACAGTGAAACACTGAAATGTCGAGGTGTACCTATCGTATTTCCTTGAGAGGTTTACCAGGTTTCCCGAACGGTCGGATCTAATAAATCCCACCGAGGGATGATGATAGGTCGCCCGAAAAGGTCGGAACGGACCGTTTTTCGTTTACGGACGTAAACGTGTTCGATAAGACCGTCTATTTGACGTACGTTATTTTACTAATAATTACGATTTTTCGTTCCGGCCTGTTCAGAGAACCCATAGACCGATTGTTTACACTCGCCGTGATAAAACGAAGACGCTACTAAATTGCCCGCGCCCCGTGACGAAATTGTACCGGGTGAACGCGCACTTAGTTCGCGCATGGCCGTGCTAACATTGAACGACAACGGTGAATATTCAGATTTCCGGACGGAGCGTCAGTCCGGAAGGGTGGTACGGGAAAGTTGTGTACGGAAAAACGGAACGCTCGCGGCCAGAACCCGAGAGTGTTCGAACGTCTTCGATAAGCGGACGAAACGGCCGCTGTGTCTAAAAACAACGCGCCGATAACGAACCGATTCGTCGTGGCTGGTACATACATATTGAGCAGTTATAGTACGTTTAGTGGTTTTACGAATTCGAACGATACAAGAATAAACAATACGGAAATTAGCGGTCGGATAAAATCTTGATTTACGTTTGGTCGATATTTTGGCCGGCTGGTGTTTTTCAATATTAAACACCTGACGAAATACGGCCGAATGACCGATATTCGAAGTTTCGACATACTTGTTGAAAGTCCCCGGCGCTTTTTGTGCGTCACGCTCGACACACACGCACACACTTTCCTCTTCGTCCACTTCTATTGCCAAAGACGCAGAAGTTTGAGCCTGACCATTCGCGCTAAATTATTATAGTCCGCGTGATTTACACTTTTGCTCGTTAACCCCGCCCATACCGTCTAACGACCTGTGTTCGGGCCAATATTCGGAAAACGACGAAATCAATTGACGTTCGTCACATTTACGCGGGCTATGAAACTAAATAGCTCCCCCCCTCGGTTGCGGTGGAAAAAATCCGAATCACCTACGTTCGATTATCCCGTTATTTATAGAGGTATTTCGAGACGCGAACGTGTCGGGCGGGCACCTCGTGTGTGTCCCGGAATTATCCAGCGCCCATTCGCTCTATATATACTAAGTACGCCGTCGTAATTGTTAATCATTATACCACGGCCCGGGCGTTTTGTTTGCGGGGATTATCGTCTATTCCTACGAATATATATAATACCGTACGTACGCGCGGAATGATTTAACGCGTCTAAAACGGCCCAACCGTGTTTTACGGTGCCCGCTCCGGTCCCTTCCTCGCGGTCGATATACGCGTACACGAAAACGCCGCGTTTATTTTCGAAAAAACGGTTTTATCCACGCCCTCTGTATTAATGGAGTTATCGCTGTATGTCGCGCGCGCACTGTCGCGTGTACACGTAAGTATAACGTTGACCCAACGGTGGTACGCGTAATTTTTTCTAGCCCCTCCACGCGGCGCACGTACTTGTGCGTACGGTTACGCGGCCAACTCTCGTGAAACCCAATACGAGCGCGCCGCGTTCGTACACACGAGCTTGCGCGCGGTTCTTTATGGCTTCGCTCCGGGCCAAATGGGACGCGATAATTAAAACGCGCGCCGGCGGTGTACAGTCGCTCGGCAATGACGCCGCACGGCTTGTAAGCCTTACGAGCGGACCAAACGATAATCTCCCCGTCTCGGTCGCCGTTGTTATGTAATTAATTATAACGCGATAACGACGACAATAGCCAGCTTAAGTACGGTAAGTGTTAATACTTACGGGAAACCGTCGTCGGCGTTTCGCCATCGTCGAATCCCTACAACGTCGCCGCGCTCGGTCGTCTGGTACAAAAAAAAAAAAATTGGAAAAAACCTATCGAATTGTTCGGATCGCGTACGGTTTTCCGATTACCGTCGTTCCGGAATACTTATCCGTTTGGCCAACTCGCGTACGTGATTGTTGTCACTTACCCGAACGCCCGAAAGTTGTGTAAACTAACACGAAACGCCGTAATAGTGATCATCGCCGACGACGGCTAGTGTTTATTAATTAAACGACGTTCGAAGTTCGTAATCCCTTTTTTTTTTATGAACACTTATTCGGCCGCCGGAACGTAGGCGCATTATCGGACCGAAATTCTCGAACGTACGTGAAGGTTCTTTACAGAAATATTCGAGCGGAGGTTTAAAAAAAAAAAAAAAGCCGAACCGTTCGAAAACTACGCACGTAGCGTTTTTTATTGTCGTTACAGCGCCCGGTTTCGGACGTAGAATAAATTTGACGAACTGGTTTGCGTCGCGCCGGTACTAAGAACCGACGATTCTGGACAGTCGGACGACGATACGTCGTTCGGGGGACACGCGCGATAACGGTCGTGGCGTCCGATTAATATTGGACGCTTTTGTCGTTAAGATGAGACGACGGAGCGATAAAGTAGTAATTGTTGGCGAATTAGAACGATCTGTGACGTGGAAAATTACGCCGCGATTGAGAAACCTCGAAAAATATTCGTAGCGCGTATGTGTGTGTGCGGTAAATAATAAAAGAACAACGCGTGCTTCCAACGTTCGTTTCGAAACTAAATCGTTACGAAATAAATAATAAATCGGAAACGGTTACGGTATATTGGTAGGTAATTATTTTTACCGTAACGTTTTCGTTTTTATTTCTCGTCAAATACATACATATATATATACACATACGCGCGCGCGTGTATTTATAAAATATATATATACGCGCGAGACCGACGTAGTATTTTACATACCCGGCCGGGAGATCCGTATCTGTGTCCCGAACGGTGGTGTGTGTAGGGCTCATTAAAGACGGATTACATCGGAGTTTTTTTTTTTTATTGGTTTTTCGTCATTCCGCTCCGGCGCCATATACACACACACATACACGCACGCACACGGGTCGTGGTACAACGTGCGCAACAATAATTATGGTAATCCGACGCCGAATTTGGCGGCCGGCGTGTCGTCGTCCCCGAAAAAAACCTAACCGACACGAACGCCTCTATATTATATCTCGGTCCGCATCTAATGGACGGGGCCGGTCGATATATTTACACGGTCTCCCGCTCGTTAAACGTACGATTAATTACGGGCGTTCGACTTCCCATTATTTTTATCGTCGCCGTGAAATTTACGAGACGTAATTTGGGGAGAAAAGTGTGTGTCGTCTCGTCGTCATCGTGCGAGCGTAAACGACTCGTTCGGAATTAAAAACCGCCGCCCGTCCGTATATATTTACTTACGTAACGACGAAGACGACGACCGATGCGTTTCTTCCCGTTTGACTTTTCGAAATTATAGAAAACCGTTCGCTCTCTCTCGACGCACGTTTAATCCGTTGTCGGGCGATTTTCGTTCGAAATAATTGTCGCGTGTTAATCGCCCCGTTCGAACGTTTCGCGGACGAGAGTTACCTCGCCCGCAGTCGGAATACCGACGTTGACGCGCAGCCACCGATTGCCAGAATTCGTTTTGGAGAAACGGAATCGTCGGGTTTATTTCGTCCGCGGCGTTTTCAAGTATAACGGAAAACTGTACGAATAATCGCTATCGTCGACGGGCATTACCGTTTGAACGACGTAAACCCTGGCGAACGCGCACTGTTTTCGAATATTTCCGAACGTGTACGGGGCGTTTCTGACGAATTATTATTTCGTTGTCGAACGCGCGATTTTCGAACAAACGAGATGCCGCCGCCGCCGTGATCACTGTGTCGTGTTCATAACCGCGTCAGCTGTACGCAAAATACATATACCAATTTATTATCTACGACGGTGATCGTGAATTAGCGCGTATTATAAAAAGTCGTACCGGCGTTCGGTTCCCGAAAGACTAATAACCCCACCGAACGGGCTACCGACAACGGAATTGGATTTAGCGCGTCATCCGAAATAACCGTCGCAAGAACGGCCAACACTCGTGTTATATCCCGGTGCAAGTAATTCGGCGACGGACTCGTAACCCGTTGAATACGATTGCGGCCGACTGTCGCCGACGGCGAGGTCTTCACCGCGTACCACTTTACGCGTATAAGTATCGTTGTAACGACACGTAGATCCGTTCGTCGTTGTAAAATCGCGATATTCCACTCGGTACGTTTTTTACACGTCGTTTTTGCGCGCTCCGCTGTGTCGGTGTTAGCCATAACGACCATGAAACATCCCCAGCGACCGTCTACAGAAGACCCTCTTTTCGGCCAAAAAGTGCGTGTGCGCGCGATCTCGACGTTGTTTTACACGAAAGACACTCCGAAATTATTATAAATGTTGGTCCCCGTCGTGACGGCTGCCGCCGTTCTTTACGTTTATTTTTCGGAGATTATTTCTTACGAACGTGTCATAGTTTTGTTGCACACGGTCGTCGTCGTCGTTTATGTTTAACGTTCCGGTTTTCGACGACGCGAGTAATGTTCACCTCCGATTCCACTCAATCGTCGCCTACTGTAGATTATAGACCAATTTCGCTTCGATTTCGCTTTCGACGCGTCGTGGATTCCGTGTCGAATCATATTTTACGAAAAGTCCCGCGATGATGGGTAAAATCCATCCACTCCCGAACACCGGAAACGAATAACTCCTCGGCTACTACACGCGGGTATCGTGCTACGAAACGCGCTCGCGTGTACATTTCCGTAACGGCGGTAGTGCTCAGTTCGCGACGCTTCGATTTTCAGAACGTCCGTAGATCGAAGACCACCGTTACCGATCAAACGATACATGTCCGCGATCGATCTCTACCGCGCGTTAAACGTTAAAGTCGGCCGTTTTTTCCTCTCGCCTTATTTAATTCTCTTATCTCTCGCGCGCGCGCAACCGTATAAAATCGTGAGTGATGATATGGCGGCCCAGGAGTCGGAATTGCGCGTGCGTACAGCAGAACGGCGGTTACGGCACACCCGTTATACAGGTCGCATCGGTGGTTCGGTGCGTGTGTGTGTGTGTGTGTGTGTGTGTATATTTGTACGTGCACTGCCGCGACGGCGATCGGTCCGAAAATCAAGATAGCTATAAATTGTTCCCATCGTCGTCGTCGTCGTCGGAGGCTTTTATTCGCGTCTCGTTCGCGACCGCCGCCTGTCGTCGTCGTCGTCCTTTCCGCGACGAACCGATCTGGTCACGACCCGACGCACGGCCGAGGCGGACACGACGACGAAAATGCAAATTCCCGCGACGCCCGTGAATATATAAACACGTCCAATAAAACGTACGCGCGTTTTATTATAATCGATCGACGGTGGCATTCCGATCGCGCGCGATTTGTAAACGCGCCGCGTTAGTGACTGACGGGTGTGTACCCGTCCGTCCCGCGTGGACCGAACGAAATGACGGCGACGCGTGTGTTTGGTCCGCCCGGCTCTTTTCCAAGGGTCACACGCGCCGACGCTGCCGCCAAAGAATAAGCCTACGGTCGCGTTTGTACCGAACGTTTTGTGTCGACACTCCGCGAAAACAGTTCGGCGCGGTCTGGTTGTTCGCGATGAACTACTACGAAGAAACCCGACCGACTGTCGAATAATTCTGCGGTAATTATGACGGCAGTTTTCCATTATGAGGGGGAATCGAAATGTACGAGAGGAGCAGGGATTTGAGTCGTGAAACGTGCGTAGGGACGATTGGATAAGAACTCGAGTTATGTGTGGGAATCGAACCGTCAAGTTGTTTAACGATAATTTCGAAGGGTGACGCGTCGTGATTAGAATGGGGGGGGGGGCAGGGCGGCCCGTTCGTAAAAACCAACGAGGACGAAGTTATTTTTCCACCGAGGTCGAAGGTGTTTAGTAGCACAAACGACCAATGGTGTTAGGATGGTGAACGGGTCGAAGGATTTTAGATTGGGGTTCTTTTTTTTTTTTTCATAGGAAGCAATTTGGTTGACCTCCGATTTGACCGTAATTTGTCGATTTGAATTTCAACTCGGGACAAATGTCCATCCAGGGAATTTGCACGACGAATTAAGCTGGACAGTGGTAAATCTGTAAACTTTACCGCGTAAATCGTATTAATGTCGGTACGCGACACGTAAAGACTACGCGACTTGTGTGCTGTTTACGTTGTGTACATACAGGATCAGGCCGAAATAGGAACGCGAAAATAATGTTCAATAAAAACACGAAAACTTATTCAATATTACAATATCGAATTATTATTATTATTATTATTAGTATTAGTATTATATTAATATAATGGAACACTCGTTTCCAAACGCTTTGAGGGGCGAGCCCCTTTACCACGGCGCACCTTCTATTAGCGCTTAGCACTATTCAAGGTGCGCCGTGGCTCATGACCACGGGTCGTCATAGGGACCACCAGCGCCGAAAATATAGTCTTATAGTTGATCGTACCCTATTATGGAAGCGGGACGACCGATGTCGTTCGGCACCCGGTCCCCCGCCGGGTGGATTGGTTTAGTTGCTCCACTATCTTGCGCTTGTCCCACAACCGCCACGTTGCACCCGAAATAGGCCTTTCAGCTTAAAGTGTGGGGTACGGTCCACTGGATCGTATTAAGTCGGCAAACCTAATCGACGACGTTCCAACCAGACGCTCCATGAGCTACTCACTCCCGTGGCACCAACTATATATATGGTTGACATCGGTAGGTCAACTCGGGTCGTTAATATTACAAAGCTAGCCTCCCGGTATTCTGGCCGTCACGCCGGCTTTCGGCGGGCCTCATTCTAACCAAATGTCCGGGATAAATCCCTTAAAATCCATAAATGCCGTGTCCATATACAGTCCGTTGCCCGAAGACACTCAATTTTCATCCAAAATTCCATATAGCCAATCAGTAAAACCATCTTTCGGGTACCTTCGCCCATAACTAGGCTCTTTTACTCGGTCTGTGTTTGTTTTACAAACGACTATTTTGAAAGTTTTCAATTACCTTTTGCCCCTGGGCTAATTTCCCTTAGTCCGTGCGTTTTGTTTCAATTGCTTTGTCTATTTGTAGATACTTTGTCTTGTACATATGTCCTCTGGATCCATGGCCACATTAGGAACTTAAGGACAGGAGATCCCCCCCAGCGGAGATCTCCGCTCAAGCCCCCCCCCCACTGCGTCAAGGTGAATTCCTTGAAAGGGAAATTTTATGGAACAATTGGAATTTTTTTTTATATTTTACGAAAACGAATAACAGCGGGCTAGGGATACTAAAACTTACTCAAATTCAAATTGTTTTTTATATTTTCTACGTATACTACAGAGTACCTAATTTATAAGTGTTAAATTATAATGTCATATAAGGCATTTGTTGGTTCAGACAGAAATCAAGAAATGAAAGTAAAGTTCAATAAAAACACGAAAACTTACCCAAATTCGAATTTTTTTCATATTCGGTGTATTCTAGAATGCTCAATTTATGTGTGACAAACGATTCTATTATATGACGACTTCATTTGTTGAGTCGGGCAGAAGTCATGCCGCAAAAGTAAAGTTCCATAAAAACACGAAAATTACTCGATATTGTAATATCGAATTATTATTATTATTATTAATATTATATTAATATAATTCAATTATTCGAATTTTTTTTATATTTTCTATGTATTCTACAGAGTAAGCAATTTATAGGTGATAAGCAACTTTTGTTATATGATGACTTTCGTTGAGTCAAGCGGAAGTCAGAACGCGAAAGTAAAGTTCAATAAAGACACGAAAATTACTCGATATTGTAATATCGAATTATTATTATTATTATTAATATTATATTAATATAATCCGATTATTCGAATTTTTTTTATATTTTCTATGTATTCTACAGAGTAAGCAATTTATAGGTGATAAGCAACTTCTGTCATATGACGACTTTCGTTGGGTCAAGCGGAAGTCGGAACGCGAAAGTAAAGTTCAATAAAAACACGAAAATCACTCGATATTGTAATATCGAATTATTATTATTATTATTAATATTATATTAATATAATCCAATAACTCGAATTGTTTTTTATATTTTGCGAAAAGAAATAAAGGCGGGCTGGATATTTCGTCGAAAGTGTCCGACTATCTACCGGAACGAGCGTGCCTCGGAAGAGTTGAAGCCGGGTAACGACCTAAATAACGTTACGTACGTCGTCGACGAAAGACGGAAGGGCGGCGAATAACGACCGAGTGGTTTCGCGCGTTAGCGGCGTGTAACGATTGATCGAATTGGAAACCGCCGTGAGATTTTTATTTCCACTAGGTTTCGGCATTATTTCCACGCTCTTCTTCGGCCGTCGTTGCCGCTCCCGAGTATAGCGTACACCGACGGTACGCGAGACATTCCACAGGAAGAGCGTTTCCCCCATACGGTAGTCGTCGCGCGGCTTCTCGTAGCCACGACTACGGCATTGGCAATACAAAAAACCGTACGAAGGGAGGGAACGAAAACCGAAAAAAAAAAAACGATTACAATGCGTAATCCGTTCGGTATAATTGTGCGTCTGCCGTCGACGAAACAATGGCCGGCGCTCGCCGCGCAAATTGTTATAATAATAACGTGACGAGACGCGCCAAGACTAACCGACGTGTGCGCTCATTTTTATTTGTTTTAACCCATTGTGTGCTCGCGCGCGCGTGTTTATAACCGGCGTCGCGGCGATTACTGCGGTTTTTGTGACAGTGACGACGGCGCGGCGAACGTAAACACAAACGCGCGTATTATTTACGCGACCGTCTCGGCGACGGCCGGTAGCTTATGGGGGAGAGCTTGCGAGGCGTGTGTCGTACACGCGTAGTTTACGTATGACGGGCGGCGGACGGCGTTGCGCAACGACAATGCCCCGACGACACAGGCGCCACGGCGCGCGCGCGAGTTCACCGACCCGACTCGGTCGGATATTTTTCCGAAAATGAAAAAACACCGTTTACGCACGCGGCGTACCGGACGACAAAATAGTGTGCGGGGGCCCTTCGCCGTGTACGATAATGTATGTACGGGCCGCCTGACGGTGTGTCGTTGTACCCGATAAGGGTTTTCTATTCTTGTTTCGGAACGGTTCCCTTCGAAACAATCCTCTCCGTACGGAACCCGGAACTCTCGATTTTTCAACGACCCCGACCGCCGCTACTTACTCTCACACTCGACAACCTATACACCGCGGATGTGATGGGTGAGAACGTAACGGACGACGCGACCGATTTGTTGTGGTCCGCCCGATCAATACTTTTACGGATATTACGATTCGTTTTTAGATTTACGATATATCGATCGTCCTGTAGGTATATATTTACGCCTAATTGTTCGTCGTTCCTAACCGAGACGATCCTCTCCGTGCGTAAGTGTAAAGTAACCGAAGTGTGTGAGTAGTTTGCAACGCGTGACGACGAAGTTGCGTTTTCGTTTTGAAAAACAATTGGATGGGCATAAGAGAGAGGGAGAAATAACGTACGCGTCGTACGTGTTTGCAAATCA
>JAIPRN010004759.1:0-13445 GCA_025469175.1 Geopemphigus sp. TES_GeoC_2020
TTGCGTAATAACTCACTAGAATTCAAATACGTCCCCCAACAGTGCCTGATTACCTATACATTGGTAATTAAGCATTTCTTTCCCCTTGTCCCAGCGGACTTACAACCATATTTTTGAGTTATTACAAATCTTTTACGTTATTATCGCGGGGAAGAAAATGTTCGCTTAGTACACTAAACATAATACATAGTCGGATAATAATTTGTAATCGTTATTTTTTAAGCTACAAGTTCTACTAATAATGAAGTACATTATTATTTTTAAACGTTATCAACATACATTTACAACGCGTACAGTAAAAATACGTATATTTTTTGTTTAAAAAGAAATTTCGGGATTTTTTCATTACGTTTCGATTATTAATATATATATATATATATATAATTTAGAAAATTCTAGGAATGTTTCGAAATATTAAACGATTGGTCTAGTGGTAATTTTTCATTCGTGTACTCAGACAAACATGTACTTACAAAACATACCAATATTATATATTTTTTAATAATTTATATTTTAGATGTATTACACGTTTTTAAAGTAGATGCATACAGTTTAAATTCATCATATATACCGATTGAACGATATATTTATGATTTTTCAAAACGGCTTTGTAATTTACGTAAGATTTTTGTATTCTTTGAACTAATGAAATGAAAAATATGAAAATTATACGTTTATTATAAATATTCATATTTCAGTTCCGATTGACGTTATATTAAATATGGACTTTGAACATAAGAAAACCTTTTCATAGAGATATAATAAGAAATTCAAACACACTTTTAGTTTATTATTTTATCGATTTTTTTATAATAAAAGTAGGTCTTTTTACAAAAAAAATAATAGTATTATATTTAATAAAACTCAAACGTCCGCAAAATTCTTAAATATTTACTCAACTTATATATATATATATACATAAACAATGTATTCAATTTTTGACGTAAACTATTACATTTTATTATAATAATGCTCAAACCACATACGGTAAAAACGTAATATTTTTCTACAGTGTTTATTTTAATGAATTAAATTCTTATAAAAAACAAAAATAATTCGACAAATAATAGGTATTTTTTTAACTTTGTATAATATTATAAGTGCTTGTTTTACTAAGAATAATATTATGTTAAATAATATAATACAAATTCTAATTACAATTTATATACATACATATGTATATATATATAATTTTTTTTTATTTCTATATATTTCCATTGTATTTTATGGTATTCGTTTTACAAATAGCCATCTTAATTTAATTATACGAAAAGAAATTAATTAATTTTCATATGTATTCATATTTTTGGCACTATTAATTTTAGGAGAACTATTTTACATTTTTTAATTTTCCGACCAAACATTAATTTGTTATAATTGTTTATTCTACCGGTACTTTAATGTTAGTTGAGCACGCGATTTGTAATAAATGATTTTAGGGATTTGAGATTTTAGGGTAAAATTGCTGTGAGTTGAACAACCGTAAATGTCAAAGAGCAGGCTCCGTCTGCTTTGGAATAATGTCGAATGTAAATCAACAGGGTTGTGTAAACATAGTAGAGTACGTAATTGTTACCTTATAAAACAAAAAAAGTTAATTCGTCACGTCTATGTCGACATAGTTCACGTATGTCAGTGGTGACTGCAAATAAGATTTAGGCTCTCAATTTAAGTTAAACGTAATAAATCACGATTAACCATTTCACGTGTGTCAACGTTATACGTTTAGTTTATATTAAATCCGACAATATATTACACAATTTAGGAAAATGAAAAATATAATGTTTCACCGATAATTGGTTATAGAATATTGACAATGCGTATTTATAATAACATAAAAAAATAACGAAATACTCATTCGGGAAAGAATTAGGAACTAAGTTTGGGTTACTATTGCGACCATAGGCAAATAATATTTAATAAAAAATTCACGCCTAGATAATAATCGTTTGACATTAGTCTTACAAATGTTATTAAACTGCATTTATTTTTTATGGATAATCTATTATTTTATATTATAACTATTGTGAATTATATATATATATATATATTAATATATCGTTTCTTTTATTATTTACTTCGGTAGTTTCACTTATTTTGAACACGAAACTTTACATACAATTATCGCGGCTCCAGTAGAATCGATATTTAAATACGATTGAATAATACGTTTTTAATAATTTCGAAAAAACGCTGTATTAAATTTAAATTTATGATACAAAATTATTACATCACTGGCAACTTAGTAACAATGGTGGCATACTTTCGGGATAAACTGAATGGATTTTGATTCTTACTATTGCCATTTTTTTTTATTCTCGTACACCACCACCGTTGTGTTGAACACGAACACACGTGACTGTGACGGACACACTCTTTTTAAACTATTTTAATTAAAATTCGGTACGTAAAATATTTAAATTTGTTTTAACGTAAAACAATATTTTTATGTTAACTTTTTATATGGTAAGATTAAAATTAGATGGCCTCCGGAGGGCTATACATTATTATTACACTTATTTTAAATGACAATACTCCTACGAGTTGTTATCAATTAATATAGCGTGCCTTATATTTTTGAGCTAATATTGGAAATATTACATAGCAATAGGTGTATTTTTGGCAAAGCTAAACATATAAATGGCATACCTCTAAGCACTATCAAACAAATGCCTCTTTTCAATAGGAAAAAGCCCAATTAATATAAAATTGTGATTAATGCGAAAATTGAGATTATTCTGGTATTCTTAATTGACATTCCAACAACTTTTGTAATAAAAGAATAATTTTAAGGTAAATATAATCTATGTAACGCTCCTTTTGATTTTTAACTTCAAATTATTTTATAAATAATAATAAAAATATAACATTCTTCTAACTAATGCGCCTATAACCCTATAACTTATGTCGCTTACGCTTAAATCTGCCTCCGAATCTGTTGGTCTCGATTGGGGAAGTAATTAGAAAGGATGTATGTTTGAAAATATTTTTCCACTTTTGAAACTTTTTAATGATATTTTTTCGCTTATATGCGTAATATACAACCTACATAATATAAAGTATTCTAAACATAGAAGTTCATAAAATAATGAAATTTTTATTGAAATAAAAAATAGGCTGTTAAAAATATACCTAATTTATTTTCCACTGTGATAGCTACAAAGACTAATCTTTATATAAAGGTTTAATCGGTCGTCATATGTAAGCCACTTACTTATTAATAGGAATTTATATTTATATCGACAACGACGATTTATTCTTTTAAACATTCATCGATAAATGACATTGTTACACAATATAAAACACTAGTTATTTTTAAACATTTATCTTTATATTTTTAATCGCATTTTTATTAAAATATTGTCTACGATTTTGTATACTATTTTTTTATATTAGTTGCCAAACCCAAAACCGCTGTATTTATTCGACAAATGTATACATGTAGCTTATATCAGTAATACTTTATATAATATAAACTTTATTCTTTAATCAAATCTACTCGTCAACGTGACAATAATAAAAATGATATCGTGATGACACGCGTGATCAATATTTCAAATATATCATTCGCTTTTTGAGAAATCGTACAACAACAAAATTATCGTTTTAAGTTCAGTGATTTATGAACATAAAAAAGTATATCGTAAAAGTTAACAAGTAGCCAACGTTAAAGTAAATCGGGGTACTCGTAAGTATTTACAAACATTTATTTGTCACGAACGAACTAGAAATATCTAAAATTGAACAAGTTGAAAAATATTATACGGTTAATGTCATAAAGCATCGAGTGTAATTTGTATTCTATACACGAGCGCGGAAGAGTTATTTTAATCGTGAAAAGTGATTATAAAAGTTAAAATTATAGCTGTCAAGACGGAATTTACAACAATAACGCCGTCACATCGAAATTATCCGCTTTTGTCGAGTATTTGGTTCGTTGGAAAGCTATAATTTTCCCGAAGCACGTTTTGTTTTTTTTATAAGGCAACGTTCTCAAAATCTACGAAACGCTATTATACGCTACTACAGTGTAATATACGTTTGTATTTCATTACGACTTGTCGTATTCGGCGTACAAATGTAATTTTTACTTTTACATGACATAAGCTGGTTGTTTTTGTTGTGTGTAACTATATTGTTATCTCGTATTAAATCTAGTGGACAAATGACATATCTGGGATCCGTAAATTTTACAAAACACGCTCAAACACAAAACCGTTTTTATACGGACGCATAACGCTACTATTTCAAACCAACAATTATTTACCAACGTATATATGATCCTGTAATAATGCTGGGTACATACCCGGTACGCTGATGTACCTATTTTGCCTATACGTGACGCCGTTCGATCGTATTAACGAAACGAAATTGTGAATGTTTAACGACAATAATAATCATTAAAATGTTAAACATCGAAACTTCCATATACGGGAATTTCATAAAAAAAAAAAAAAATAGGCGTCAAATTACTTTTTCAACTTGCACAAATAATTTATACTATCTTAAGAGTTACTACGTTTATAAATAGGATAGTTAAACAGTTCGGGCCACGGTAATGTAGACGATTTATAGATAATCTGAGTTTCTTTATAACATAATTATCTTTTCCAATGTCCTTCCTTACAGGTACAATAAAGGAAGCTCGCCTTTTTAGTTGACAAATATAACGTTCTTTTTGATATTACATCCATTTTATCCCGTTGGCTACCTCCCGTCATTCATTTCTTCATTCTTTTCTTTGAGCAATCTAATTTAGTCATATAATTCCTTTTAACTGTAATAATGTGTTATTATTGTAACTTATTGTTTTTTATACGAAGTTTCAATAAAAAAAAAATAAAAATATTGTTACTAATCGATTTCATCGTTTTGTAACATCTATTAATGAGAAATCGGAATAATCTATGCTAATGATAAATGTACTAAAGTACACTTTCTAATTATGTACTACTTACACATTAAACTATTATAACTGCACCAAGTGTGTCGTTGTGCACCAATTTCAAACCTCGTATTACTATATTGTGTGTAAATCGGGTAAGTGATATGTAAAATGTGTAAATATATAGCTTAAAGCGAAATATGTTGGAATAATTCGTTTAATTTATTAATAATACGTTCGAATAATAGTTGATAGGTGAGTGAGGTTTAAAGAACTAGGCTGCGCCTCGTTGCAGGTCGGCCAAGTGTCAGGGCGATTGGCTTGACGAAGATCATTTCGGAATTCGGTGCCACGAGCAACGTGGTCAACCGGATGAACAGAGCGTACACGTGGCAACTGTCGCTGACCGCGGGGCTGCACATCATCAGCGCCATTGTCGACGTGTACCTTTTCTGTTTTCACGCTCTGTCGTTGAACGTGTGGTGGACAACGGACTCGATCGGCGGCGTACGAGCGTTCAATAGCCTATGGCGGTTGTCCATCGTTTCAGGTGCCGCACATTACACAAGCAAACAGGTGTGTGTGTTTGTGTGTGCATACCAACGCGGAAATTATTTCACAGAAAAATTAATAGCCATTTTTGATAACTTTGTAAACTGACGTCGATTTTACGTAATTAGTTCGCGAATAAAGTCGTTACAATTTTAAATTAAAATTATTTAATCGGCCGTCGGCCAGATTGGTTAGGTCGTGTTTTAACGTTCGACCGAGGGACGAAACCGGTTTGGGTGATAACTGATTAGCAAGGGCAACAAGGTGGGAAGGGTCCTATAAGTTATCTGACGATGAACGATTTCATTTTGGTTTCCATTTATATCGTCCTTGTTAAATCGGGTATATGAATTTAGTTTTGGTATATTTCACCATTATGATTGACTAAACACATATGTGATGCAAATCTTAATTTAAACGATTTGGACTTACATTAAGTGTCGTACTAATATCGAATTGAAGGTTAACAAAATTGTAGCTAATTCTAAGAGACCTTTTTTTAAGACTGAAAATTACACAACTAACATATAAATAATACGTTTTTAAAAATTGCTAACCAAACCTTACGACTCAGCGATACAAGCCAACGACTGTTATTCGTAATTTTTGTTGAAAACGTTAAGCAATATTAATATCTTTATTGCACAAACAAGAACAATAAAATATAACTTTTTTTTTCGTGAATACTTTCTTATTTTTCGCATTCGACTGAAGTTTCGTTGATTTCGTCGACGTTTATTTTTTCCTCCTACACATTTATTGTTACGGAATATTGCGATATTCGATACTCTCTCTTTAGCTATTGGTGACCAGAGGTTCGTTCTTAATTATTTCAGGTTCCTAAAATTTCATCCGACATAATGAGCACGTAGCTACATAGTAACTTTATTATGTTATTAAAGAAATCGAGGCTCAATTTATAAAATTAAATTCTGATTAATTTTTATTAAATATTTTAATTTTGTATTATTATGATAAACGTACCCTCGTAAAATGTACATTCGATATCAATAATTTCAAAAGTTTGAATATTTGAAAATATATTATTATATATTCATAAGACGTAATTTGTATATTGGCACTAAATATTTATTAAAGAGGAGGGTCCAATAAATATTTGCCACCCAATATAAATTTTAACTGAAATTTGAGCATCTCTATTGTTTAATCTAAACGTGTATGCACCTGAAGTATAACTGACGTTATTATATAAATTAATATATAAATAAAATTATATAAATTTTGACGTAACATTAATGGATATATTTTCATAGTCTATAATTAAACGACAATATATCCGTAAGAAAACGACTTTTTATTAGATTATCTTTATCATCAATATTGGTTTGATAAAATTTAGAAAATTATTTATGTGGACTACCAAATTGTTTGTAAGTTTTATCTCTAGTAAAAGTGTTTTCGGATTAAGAACTCTTCGACAGCATTCGAAAACTATTCGTTGCCGAAGATAAACGAATTTGAAATAACCAAATACTTAATTGACTTTGAAACGATGATCAATTGGTTTTTTTGTAAAGCATCATCGATTTATCCAATCCATCAAAATATAATATTTTTTCTGGTTTGTGGTTCATCAAACTTTTTAGGCCTGTTAAATATTTTACACAACGCGTATAATTTTTTTTTGATTTCCAAAAAAAAAAACGATATTAGTCGTCGTTACTTTAATATTTTTTAGAAAATGTCTTGTTTATACAAGTTTCGATCGTATTTAATCAAACGTTGCGTTTCGTAAATAATTTTTTATATCCATACGCAAATTTCGCTTAAATATTTCTCTACAGAACTAAAGTGAAATTTAATTTTAGATTTATTATGTGAAAATGATAAGCTCGAGCTTCGGAAATAGTTTTTGATTTTGTATCAGGAATTTTTCAATTATTGACTTTTTTATATTCGTCTTTCATTGCATTCGCAATATCGGGTAAACTAGTGTTTATCTAATACACCTCGATTCTACAGCTCATTTGTAACACGCCCACGTTTTACCAGAACGATTATGAAATCAGCTCCCGTGCGTTTGAAATTTATTATAGAACGCTTTTATACAAAATATGTGTACAATTTTTACGGCGTTCCTATACGATAAATATTATAGAACCGCGACCCTGTACGCCATACAAAATAACTTATTTCCGCTTAATTGACGTAAAAAATAAAAATTATACGTTGGTTGGAATTATTTTATTATACCAAGGATCTCGAACCGGTTTCTTGTAAATGGCTTTTAAATAAATTTATTCCGGAGGCCTAAAAACGAGCCAATTTTGTCGGCAGCGAACAATACCTGCGAGGCAATTGAACTCTACAAATCCATTCAAAATACCTTTCGCACCCGGCTGCCGTAAATTCGGGGTTCATAATAATACCGCAAACAAGCGCACGCGGGACGAATAACGAAACGTTCGCCGTTCGACTTCTCGTTTATACAACACGTACACGAAATTCCCAAGTCAAAAGTTCCTCGAGTCCTTACACGACCGCCGTCTTAATTTTCAATTACATAATTGGCACGCGCCGACGACCATTTACTCAGCACGTACCTTATCGTCCTGGGAGGCTCGTCCGTCGCCATAATTGTCTCCGAACCAGTGCCTACGGACACATTAGAATGTACATTCGACGACGATGTTTTAATTATTGTTACCATAAATAATAATAATAATAATAAAATAAATACGTCTCTCTTTTTAGATTCGTAACTGTAATATCCGTCACTAATTTATTTTCGCCTATTCGGGTATATAATTGCGACCGCATTTTCTCAGTTAAATAAAATTCGTCGTTTCATTTACATTCAAATCAATCGACAAATAAATTACATTTGAAAACATGGTCGTATAATATTATTCGTTGTAGTAGAAAATTCGTTTGATTGATAGTTACAAACGTTGTCTAAAACCAAATTAACGTGCTATGAAAATATACTTAAAAGGTACAGTTCTGTTGTTTGACGTGCTTTAATGAAATTTTACGCGAATCATATTTTTCTCATTTTAAATAGGTATATTGCGGAAAAAATTAAAATGTCGACATTAAACGCTATTATCATTCAAAAATATTCTTTTCTTTTATTTGAAAAAATTACTAATACAAATTCATTCGTAGCATTTAATTAATTATATATATATATATATATATATATATATTACAGTTGATAGCCAAATAAATTGTTTTTAAAAGTATTGTCGAGCGGATAATAGTTGTCATTAAAAAATAATTTTGTAATAATAATTTTGCACTTTTCACGCGATAAAAAATATATACGTTTATTTGTATTTATTTACTTTTTTATTTATATTTTCATCATTAAATAAAATAAAGCATATAATTTGCATTTTGCGATTTTTATATTTACCTATTTGGTATACATCTTGAAATGAATATACTACATACTCGAGATTCTTATACAATAATTATTAAATAATAATGGAGTTATCATCACGATAACTTAATCAATCGATTATAATCATAAATCCTGAATTAGCTTTAAAATTATAAATTGTAGAAAAATTGTTAAGAGAATGGTCAATTTACTAAACAAACATAAAAATTCTTATTAAAAAATCTAACATTTACTGACATTTTAAATTAAATTGCCAAAACAAATACAAAATATTTAAAAACAGTCGTTTTAAAATTTAAATAAATTACAAAACTTAATATAATTATGTAACTCCGGTATCTCGATATTTGTTTAATACGCAAAATGTTATTTAGAACGGAATCCGACTTTATTATATTATTTATGAAATTGTAAACATAAAAATCAATTATTTATAAAACAACTAATAATATTAAAAACCGAGAATTTTTTTCTGAAACGAAAAGTCAAACCGTACATTGTCAATAAATATCATCAGGATTAAAATATTTAATAGAGTTATTAATTTCTGTAAAAATTTTACGTTATTTTTACTATCTAGATTATATTTTTAAAATATATACGTATATATATAAAGACTTTTAGTGAAGTAAGAATCCTACTTTGTAGGGTACACTTTGTATAACACATATTGAGGATAACGTTAACAATGGGTGTATATTAAATTTAATGCACCTATTTTGCAGTGTATGTTATAATGTTAATGGGTACACATTAACAATTAAAATACTTATTTTAAAGTACCTAGTTGTTCAAATTTTCAATTTATAAATAAAAATGTATATTGGCCAATTGGCTTAGTTATTACGTTCTAAGTGGTTTGAAAAATTAATTACAGAGCTAAAAAACAAAAATTATACTTACACGTTTCTTTTATATAATTATTCGAATTAAAAAAAAAATTCATGGCGCCGCAATATTATAAGTATTTAAAACGGATTCAAAACCCATTGTTATTTAAACAAAATATAGTCGTCGGTTTACCTATAAATAAATTCTTTTCCCCTAAAATAATGAGGATATTCTCGCAAAGTAACGAATATAAAAATGTAGCGGTGAATGTAAAAATTATTCGGACAAAGCATGAACATTACGATTTTTATATGTTATAACGATTATCAAGAATTATAAAAGTTCGTTTCGCCAAAATCAAAATAATATTTTACTTATTTCGTACGTTACATATGTTAGCATTTGGCGTACCTGGGAAATTTCTATAATATATTACTCGTATAAATATTAAACACGTATATGTAAACTACGTAAAGAGGAGTGGAAGTAAATAAAAGGTAATTCGTATATTGGGTTTATTAAATTTTAATCAGACTCCTAATAAAATGTCATTTGTATGTCTAACGATACAGTTTAATTTATATATGTAATTCTATCTTCCTGTAATGAAACAAAGTACGAAGATCGTTAGTATCGTAACATATTATAATAACTTTCAAAACAATCCATCGTAAATTGTATACTGTATTGCCAAATGCAAAACCAACGTTTTTAATTTAAATAATATTAAAAAATTGTATATAAAATAACGACGAAAATTGTTATCGAGCGTATCTAATGTTATATTCATTATAATCCCGTTGTTAATACGACATTTCAAGTAGAAGAATAATTTTTGCTGAGTAGTAGAACGTATAAATAATAAACACGGTTGTTTTAATTACGAATATATATATATATATATATATAAAGATGAAAACGCTGAAATTTAACCTATTACTATTATTTATTACCAATCAAAACTGCGACAACAATCTAGACAACAAAATACGAAAAAGTTTTATTTACAATACGAAAAACCGGAAAAATAGTGTACTATATTCGACGTAAAAACGAAATCATCCATTCGCGCTAATTCATATTCTATTCGCCCGGTTAGGTTAAACACTTTGGCGGATGAAAAATGACGCGATTGTTCGACGATTTTTTTTGGACTTTTCCAGGCTTTGCACGTATACCGGAAAATGGGTCAAATACGTACGTCACGTTTAGAAATCGAAGACATCGAGGAGGTGTGTATTCAACGCCTATATATTTATCTAAACTGATATGACCTTTGGATTCTTATATTATTGGTCGACCGATCCGACTGTTTCGTTACGCGATCCGGAATTTTGTAAGAAATTCAAACGCCTTGTTATTATCCAGTGTCCAAACAAACGGGGTAGTACGTTATATTGGATTTCCCACGGGCGAAAGTATATTGCTCGTAAATTATTTTATGATCTCTCGTAATCGATTACAGTACCACTACCGCGACTTTATATAATGACAATCGCTATTCGTGTACTTTAAGACTAAATAACGACACAAATATATACACAACACTTTAAATCGCACAAATCACATTACACATATATATATAAATAAAGCGTATAATATCGATAGGTTCGCGTAATTCATTAATTATTAATTACGATAATTGTTAAATTTACACGATGTAATCACGTTAATATTAATTCGATTGTTGCATTAGAGCAAGTATGTGCGTTTTATATTCTATATGTGTTCAAACTACACCAAAGCTATTTATTATTAATTGTGTATCCTTGAATTTCGATCGAATTATTTTAATTGTTTTGAGTTGATGTTTAAAAACTACGATAATCGACGGACGTAAACAAAAAAATTATGAACTTAAACTTCATTACTTTACTTACATAAGAATATAGAAAACGCATATTCCATGTTATTTTGTAGACAAATGATATGTCAAAACAAAATGATAAATTATATTAATATCCGTTAAAAATATATCAATATTTCGTATTATAAGGTAACAATTTACCTTGTATTTTACCTTCTAATACCGAACATCATTATTATCTACTCCCAAATTCTTATTAAAAGAATTTCATTATTATATTATCTTTATAACGTATTCTTGAAATTCTTCTTACCTTCGCATAATAGGAGAGTTCATAATAAATACTAATTACGTAATTTTTTATTTCCTTTGTTCCACGTTTCATTATTATCTGTCATTTTTAACGATTTTTTTTTAACTTATTCTTTTAATATATGTCAGCGTAAGATATTTTTTAATATTATAACGCCCAATAGTTGATTCGTTTTGAGATTAATTAAAACAAAATTATTTTTTAAGTAAAATACATAAAGAGAAATCAATTAGTTTTAGTCATCTATTAACTTAAACGCACAGTCAGTATTACAACTTTTAACCTCTATTAAAGTGTTGGTGATCTCCCCGGCAGCCTTTTCGATTGTCCCTCTTTTGTATGTTAAACGTTTAGCCCTGTTCAATTTCCTATGATCCCATACCATCCCCTTCAATTTTCCCCTTTTCTTTAATGCTTTTTCTGAGCCTACCATAAAAATTATAATCTCATTTATTTTGGTAAAAGCTTCACTATCTAATTAGTTGTATTTTTTAGTTTTTTTCGTTTTATTTTATTTTTCGCTATCTGTAACGCAATTTCTGATCTATAATAGTCGTACTAAAAGCTTAAAAAAAGCTTTATTAATAAATTGTGTACTTATATTTTTAACGATTATACATATTCTGTTTGATTAGATCGAAATGTTCTTTGTCCATTACGACCCAAATTATTTATCATTTAAACTACTTGGATCGATGATATTGGATTTATCTCTAACTATAATGGTAAGACTAAGTACATTATTTTTGAAAACTATTCGGATTTTCATGGTTAAAATATCTATAGTTTATCGGTTTTATTAGTTAAATTAAAATTACTTATTTATTTTCTGCGTTTAATTTTCATATAATTATATCAAGCACTTTTTTAAATACTAAAAGTTGAAATTTTATCTATATTTGTGACGTATATAAGCGTAAAAAGTTCATATTCGTCTTAAACTATTTATGTGTTGATAAATTGGGAAATAATACGAATAAAATTATCGTATAAAATATCGCGTTGCTGGATTATTAAAGTAATAGTATTAAAATTCGATATAAAATTATTGGCTTCGGTATAACAATATCTACTTTATAATGTAATATAATGCCTACATTTTGATTTAATAGATATTATCGTAATTCATACGATATATGAAAGAATATTGATACGGTTTAATACCATTTAATCATATAACGTACCTTTTAATATTAATTTTTGTGGTAAACTATATGATAAAACGATACTCTTTTAATAATACCATTATAAATATTAATTATTGAGCATTTATAATACAAATAAAAAATAAAAAATAAAAAACATGGTACGCTATAGTTTCGACCATATATGTATACGCCTTATTTGAATTTGTAAATTAGTAATAACCTTGATTTTGACCGAATCGCCTAGCAAATTCACATTTATATTTATTGCATTATGTTGTTTTTTAAAACGGACGTCATTATTTTTCTGTTCACGACGTTCTGAATTAAAAGCAAAATATCGAATGTAATTTTCAAATTGTTAATTAATTAAAAATTCGTATACTTTATAAGAAATTTGTACTTTAATTACTTGTTTAGCTCGTAAAATACAATTGTGTGAATAATTTAAGTTATTAATTATACACAAAAGTTTTCGTCCAATAGAAATAAACTGAACTAAGAACCTCCGTAAATAAAATTAAAAATTAAATTTACTATATATA
>JAIPRN010004760.1:0-13445 GCA_025469175.1 Geopemphigus sp. TES_GeoC_2020
CTGCATACTAAATTTCATGAAAATCGTTGGAGCCGTTTCCGAGATTCAGATTTTATATATATATATATATATATATATATATATATATATATATACAAGAATTGCTCGTTTAAAGGTATTAGATAAAATCCTATACGGATTTAAGAGGAGACGAACGGATATTCGGTGACGCGTTCATTTTTAATGGCCGGTGTTTGTGGACACCAGTTATACGACGTTAAGCACCCGTAGACAAACTTAACGCAAGTCGCCAGTTTTATGGCGAAACGTACGGAAATTGACTTTAAATATTAATACTAGGAGGGTTTCATTGCTGGATGATTTCCATCATCTTGTGTTTCACGTGTTGTTTTCATTACGCATGTGTTACGTCAGTCATCCTTTTTACTTATTGTGTTGCCAAATACAATTTGTAAATTTTCCAAATAAATAACAACAAAAAAAAAATAAATATTATTACGCGTGTAAAACACGACACGTCCGCCGGACATTTATTGCGAAACGATTGTTGGACATTATACGAATGGCAAAATGGTAATCGATGGACCACCGGATGAACGTGAGGTCTGTCGACATTGTGACGATTCGATACGAATTTCTTAAATATTCGACGAGAATGTTCGAATTGATTTACCAGGCGGGCCTCCGTACGTTTCAATATTGAATACCGACGTGGCTATAATTCGTCTCGGAAACGTCGATACATCGCGACGGTCATCCGTGGTTTCTTCAACGGAAAATGCGACGAACAATAATAATTTAAATTAGAAAACGCGGTCGAAGTGTAGCGTCCGTTCATATCAGCTTAACATCCGGTACGTCCCTTACGGAGGGGTTCGAATGTTAAACTAATAACGAGGGGGAGCTTTTGGGGCTTGCTCTGCTCTCCCCCGCCCCCGTTATCGCCGGTACCATCCCGGAACGGCTCGCGCATTATTATCGTTTCGAGTAGACCGATATTTTTGTTCGGAGAATTTCTAATTTCTCGGGAATAATAAGAAATGTACGTGTTTCAGTTCGCGAACGCTTTCGTTCCTACCAAAAAGAAATGTCGGCAATAGTGTAGAAACGCGCCGAGTAAGGGGGGGGAGGCCCGAACGACGTTATTTACGGACGCCACTATAGCGATAAACAACAGGCTTTGGTAATTAGATTAAAACCTTTGATAATTATGGCGAAGAAAAATATAGGCCAAAACGCGTTTATCGTACACGTTTTACGCGTTTCGATAGTTCGGCCGCGCCGCCTTTTAAACGACGTGTCGTGATCGAACAACACCGTTAATGGGAACCGAATTCGGCGGCCGCCGAGAATCACGGCACTTTCGTAACGCGCCACTTATGTTTCATTCGAACGTGATAAGAATCGTTGGTCGTCGCGTACGTTCCAAATACGTTTCTCGAACTGTTCCACTCGTTTCCGAAACATTCGATCGGAAAACACGTCCGCGCGGTTTTCTAACGCGCGTTTTAAACGGCGCTCGGTCAACAACGGGCGCGCGCCGCGCTTCGAAACACGCGTAAATGCGCCGTGCTTTTCGCGTTTGCCCGGCAATAGATGGCGCTTTACGGCGGTCGGATTATATCTACGGGTTTTCGGTCGCGCGACGACCCGGAAACGCTTCGGAAACAAACGCGTTTCCGATTTCGTATATTCGACGAAAACCGGACGTCGGCGAATTTCCGCGCCTTTCACCGTACGGGTATCGGGAAACCGTCGATATTCGCGTTCGACGCGGCCGCGAAATGCCGATCTGCGTCCGTCGCACGAACGCGACGCCTTTTAAAAGATTCAGTTCGGCTCCGGTTCAGTATCGCTTCTCGGCCTATCGGCTAAGATCAAAGTGTAGTATCTGTTCTTATCAGCTTAACATCTGGTACGCCCCTTATCAAGGGGCTCGAATGTTAAACTAATTTTTTTAAACGAGGGGGAGACTTTGGAGCTTGCTCCTGCTCCCCTACGGGTTGACCCGGTATTGCAGTACCACCGGGAACGGCCCACATATTATCGTGATCGTAGTATTTATATAAAAAGCGTTAAACTCGTACGCGTGGTATGGCCAATTAACTTTCGTATTCGCGGAAAATTTTTCGTGAAATCGCCGAAATTTTATTTGGCCGTGTCAATGATGTGTTGTTCGTCGTCGATGATGTGTTTTTAACACGAGCGCACGAACGTGTTGACGATACGGTGATATTTCCGTTATATAATATCGTTTTGTCACGATCGTGTAAATATTTTTAGCCCGAATGTGTCCGTTTACGCGTGTTTTGTTGATCGTGTCAACAAAAATGTCGTTGAACCCGTTAAATACACGTAAAAAAAAACCGAGCTCATTTTGTAAGAAAAAACGTTTTTCTTCCCTACCTGACTGGCGGTACTTGTTGTTTCATGAACAACGAGCGCGTGAATGTCCGAAGGACAATGAACGCGGAGGAAAGGAAAATGGTGTATGTTAAATAATTGTTATTTGGCAACTTTTTAACGACAACGTCCATATAATAAAGGGGAACCGAATGCCTTCTTTCCGGGCATCTATATGGCAACCAGATATGGTGGAAACAACAAATATCGCGTATTTAATAGCCCTACAATAAACAGAATTTAAAACACCTTTCTTCCTTTAATCGTAATTGCGACGGCATACCGTATGTTCTGTGTTTTATATTAACCTTTAAATATGCAATTTTCTATCTACAGTGTTCATCCGATATTCGTAGCATATCGATAATTATATCGTATAATCGAATGATCGCCGACAAATATATTTATACCGGACAAAAAATAAGCTAAACATATCTTTTTCGTATTCATTAACTCGCTTATCGACACATAACTGTATTTTAATAAACGAAGTGCCGGTTTAATTTTATTTGTATCTAATAGTCAGCGCGTAATAACTTATAATACGTAGGTAATCAATGACGCATAATTTGAAACCGTACAAGTTTATTTTGATTAATTATCATTCTGTTTGTAAGAAATAAATACAAAAATAATTAAGCTGAAAAGCTAAGTTTTGTAGAATGACTTTGATATTTAAATTTTATATTGAATATCACTCTTTTTTAAACAAAACGAGTGAATATATATTAATACCTTTAAACGAGCAATTCTTGTGTATATATATATAATCAGAATCTCGGAAACGGCTCCAACGATATTCATGATATTTAGTATGCGGGGGGTTTCGAGGGCGATAAATCGATCTAGCTAAGTTTCATTTTTAGTAAACATCGTTTTATCCGTGTTTAAAAAAAAAAAATACCGTGCAAGGCTCGGTCGCTTGATATTATATATATATATATATACGCAATTCTTTTTAAAAAACGAATATTAAATTTCCAGCTTGGATAAATTGGTCGAATTTCAGCCGATTTAAACCTTTTAGATGTTTCGAGGCTACATACCGATTACACATTCTATTTATATTAACCGATATATCGACAAAGATCCAATAATTTCCAGTTCGATTGAAAATTAGTTTTTTAACGCGATTTATACAAACGGACGTAGCATAAGACAATAAAAATGAAATACGAAACATAATTTACTTTCGGGCGAAAAATCGCGGTGGTTATATATATATATATTACGTAATATCATTTTTATAACCCGCGTAATAGCTGTATTATAACCTGGTTTCGTTAAGAAACACTGAATACACGGTGGTACGAAAAAGCGAGATATTGAGTAAACGAGAGAGAACGATATAGTAAGAATCAAAGGGACATTATTCAGCAGTACATGCGCTTAGTAGTTTACGCGCGCGATCAGCCAGTGGTTGGACGACGAAAAGGGTCGCGTAACACGAAGGGATCCCTTTCATGTAATACATTATTTGTTTGCCAAAGTCTCCGCAGTCCCTGAACCTTCTCGAACTAACCGTTCGCCGAGACGTAATCGTTACCATCGCGGAAACTTTGCATTTAGACGTTTCCCGGTCGCCGACACCGACAACAGAGGTTATGATATATATATATGTATAAGTATACATAAGCGAGAATAACCTATGTTAGGGGTTTTTAACTTATGGTCTATGTACTCTTAAAGGGTCCGTAGATAGGAACTGGGGAGGGGGGGCTGGCTTTACATTTTTTCAGCGTTGTTAGAATATTATGTGATAAAACTTGTATTAACCTATCGAGCCATAGGTTATAAAATTGAAAAATAGTGTTAATTTTTAAACATTAATCACTAACGTTTTCGAGATACCATATTTAGCTCGATATTGGATAAGTTATATAATATAATATCCGTAAAATATTCGTACATTTCGAAAGATTATTTTTAGAATTATAACGAAAAAATGAAATTCGGTATGGTAAAAATGGTATGCGCCGACAATTCTACCGGGTTTTTGAAAATTTTCAGGGTAGTTTTTCCGTACTCTTGACAAAATGACCCCGAAATTTTGATAAAATGTGTTAAATAATGTATCGACTAGTTACGATATTTGTGATGCCGAATACGACGGCGCTTACACGTAAAAACCCGTCAGAGTGTCTTATTCTCTATAGGCGAAAAGTATTCGCGGGTAAAATAAATAGAAAATACATTTTGGTATATAAATACAACGATTGTTTTTATTCGAGGGTCCGTAACTATTTTCATAGATATTTTGAAGTGGTCCGGTGTCCCGGGAACCGTTACAACAATATCAGTATTCGAATCGTTGCGCGCGCGCGCGTGTGTGTAACATATATTATATTATGAATCAGATACTGTCGTTCGAGATCGGAGGGAGAGAATTAAAAGTTTTGGGGCAATGTGAGCCCCGTGAAAGAAATCCCATGGAGTTTGTTGCAGAACAGAATTGGCTGTTGCGATCGCTATAGTAAAACAAAAATACACACACCACACGCATATATATACGTGAGCGCGCGCTCGTTTGTATACGTGTGTATCGTATTACTTTTCTGTCAATATAATATTATAACGTGCTCGCAAAATAAATAAAATACGATATATTCCCGTAGACGATAACGTTTTTATATGTAACAGATCAAATATCTCTACCGGGAAACTGTATTTACTGCGGTCCATTCGGGAACGCTGCACTTTTTAATAACGAAATATAAATGATTATAGTCTAAAAACGTATTATACTTTCTACGACCGTATTACGTAACTCAAAAACGATAATTTTTCAACGAGTATAGGCTAAAGTATATAAATAAAGAGGAAGCGTAGGAGTAGCGTCGATTATGGATAAAATGAGGGAGAATAGACTTAGATGTTTAGGGCATGTTTTGAGGAGAGAAGATTTGGAAGCAGTAAGAATATTTATGGAATTGAGCGTGGAAGGAAGAAGAGGAAGGGGAAAACCAGAGAAGTGATTGAATACGATTGAGGAGGATATGAGGGCTGCTGGTGTGTGCGTGAAGGATGTGGGAGATCGGGCCAAATAGAGGTTTAGGACGAAGGTGGCCGACCGCAAATAGATGGGATAAAGGCGAGGGAAATGATGATGAGTATAGGCCAAAGTGTTGACGAAATAAGAGAAACGAGAGACGAAGTCGAGAATAAATACGCGACCGAGTCCCCAGACGAGTTGGAGACATAGATTACACGATAATAAATAATTATAAATTATAGATTCCGTCAACTTAAACGGCAACAATACGATATGCACACGAGGACACTATCGAAAGGATAGCGTGTAGAAAAAAACAGACGCTGCTTCAGCATCACGAAAATTCTATGAACAAAATTGCGTAATTCGAATAAATACTCCTGTACCGCCGCGGTAGTTATATACGTTGTGACGTGCGCGAATGAACACGATCACTGACTATGGAAGAAGATAGTAGACGAATTACGACCTTTTCGAGAGACTGAACGAGCGCCACGGGACGTACGCGAGCGAATTTTCAACGCGGACCTCTGAGAAATGTTACGAGAAGGCCGTATTATGGGCCGAGTATTTCGTACTTTGTGAAAATCACGCGCGTGGTTTGGTCACGTTTGGGGAACCGACGCGAAATTAATAACGAAAGTATCGGCGAACGAAATGGACGACGAAATATCAGACCCAAAAAGCGACGTAATTGCCCGGGTTAACTAACCCTTTGTGTTTCTTGTTTTTCGGTAGGCATTGTGCGTTCGCTGACCGGCAAGCCTTGACGGCGTTGATTCAGCCAGCGAGCGTGCCACCGTTTAATACGTATGACAAACGCGGAAAAAACGTTACGATAAACAATCGTTTTTTCGCCCGACACCGTCCCTTATATAATAAACGTCTAAACGAAGGGTCACGAGACCTCTCTACAAACGTGTTTATGGTCGGCGGTGTTCGCCGCTTTCCACCTGCTGGTGCTGGTGATTGATCCATTTTAACGGACATCCCGTCCAATCGTCCAACACCCGGACGGGCGGCTCTACGTGTGATTCCTGAAAGTGAAAACGATCCATGCATCAATCACACGTAGCGCCCGTCCCCCGAAAAATAATTTTTAGTTACCGTTTTCTTTTAATATATTGATAAAATTAGATACACGACAATAATTGTATCGAAATATCGATATTTAATTTAAATAATAATTTAATTTTTCCCTAAAAACGTACGTAATCGTTTTTATAAAACACATTCACGAGTAATAATGCTTATATTAATACTTTTGATAATTTGAGTTCATAAATTGCAAAACAAAAGTTGAAAAATAAAAATATTCGGAAAAATGTTTAGTGCCTAATTTAATATCAAAAGTTACTAATAACCTAGATACACGACTTAACGGAATATATAATTATTCCAAATTGTAGAAAAACTTTTAATTCGTTATTATAAAATATTACTTCTGATGTTTGTAACATCCCTTGATATGCCTCTTTATCTCTTCTTGCAACATACAAATATTTATCTAACTCGTTCAAACGGAGTCCAGATTGTACAAGTATATCGGCAATTTCTTTTTTATTATTGGCGCCATTCCATTCTAACTCTTCTACCTAAAACAAATTGAAAATTTCTTATTAAATATTGCGAAAGAAATGTAAATTTCAAATATATTAAAACGGACTACGCGCTCATTTATTAGTAAATAAAGAATGTTATCAACTTGTTAGTTAGCCACATGAAACCAGAGCGTTTTCAATAAACTCTCACCCTGAATTTCAGTTTGCTAACTTCGTCTTCAGCTTTGACAACGTAGAATTTTAGCTGTTGAAAAATTCGTTTCGTTTATATTCGTACTCATATAACTAATATTTTAATTAATATCTTGAACATATGATGTTTCAATTGTACTAATTAAACTCGTAGATAATTCTGGGTTTATATAAGAATCCCACAACTCTAATGACATTGGTACAAACGTCAGATTTATTTGATGATACCTAAAATATTGAAATTAATTTTAGGCACATTAAATGGTGTTTAATGATTGTGTATGAAAACCTTACAATATTTATTATATTTTCTTCAGTTCTAATATTCGACGATACTTTAATTTATTTTCTTCGTTTTTCTCTTCGACAGTACAATTAATAACTACTAGTGGTTTTATTATATAGTTGTTTAATATAATTTTAAATGTCTCGTCTAAGGTTTCACGGTTTTGTCTAAAATAATACGTTAGTCTTAATAATTGTCAGTTAAATATAATAATAATTAAACAACGATACAAATATGTTATTTTTAAAAGAAAATATTACGGAATAACTAATTCTTGACTTTATTGTTTAAAGAAAAATGTAAATTTAAAAATTATTCTTCAATAACTAAACTAATACGTACATATTGATATTTTCACAATTTTTATCGAGATGTTCGTCAACTTTTGGTGGTGATGGTGGCGGTGGTGGTGCTTTAATTTTACGGGGTGAAACATTTTTGTATAATTTTGATGTTGATGTTGTCCGAGAAATACCTTCAGAATTTACATCTGGTATCCACTCTTTAGCTTCATTGGGATTTATAAATAAAATATTGTAGGTATATATGTGTATAATCTAAAATCAAATAGTAGTTTTAGAAAAATAAAATTGTAAATGTACGTGTAACAATCCGTTTTTTTATTAAAAAATAATTACTCGACTACCTATAATAGTTTCAAGTTAAATATTCTAATATTTTTATTAACGCTTAATTAATTAAAATTAAATACTATAAACATAATTTATAATTATTTGTCGTTAAATAGAAAAATATTAAAAATAAATTGATAAATATATTAATAAATATAACTAATAAGTAGACGAATACTACATTAAAATAAAGCATACCCGTTCCCAATTTTTCAAAAAGTTTCCCGGCGTTATTGAATTTTGCCAAATGACTTTCAATCCTAACAACAGTCACTTGATTAGGTGTTTCAACTTTGACTGGAAGTTTTTCATCCAAAGTAGGTGAAGCATTTCGCTACACTACTATTATATCTGGATCATTGGTCACTGTAGGACGTCGAAATATGTTAGCAATTTTAGATATTATAGAGCCAACCATTCTAAATTATTTTTTCTTTTCAGTAACGGTCGACATCTATAATTTGAAAACATAAATATAACAGTCGAAATAACAATGAAAATAACTTTTTGGTTGCTACGTAATAAATAATAGCGACAGATAATTGATTAACATCTGGCCGATTAGAATTTTATTAAACAAAATTACTCCTATTGTCAAGCAGAACATAACGCGGCAATTTATCAGAATATTGGAAAATTATAAAGTACACCGAAATTTGATGTTAGTAGCACACTAAAAATTTAAAAGTCGTTATTAATTGCACTTTCAGATGATAATACAGATGATGGGGAACTTTGAGGCAATTGATTGCACTGTATGTTGCCATTGAGTATTAGCTTTCTTCACTAAATATTTGACATAAGCAAAGTTGATTAAGATACTCACTTTTTTAAGTATAATTAAGCTTAATTTAAATAAATTTTAATTTCGATACTCACAATTTAAACTAGCTTCTCTAATTTCATCAGCAAAAGAACTGGTTGAACTATTATAATCGGATGAGTACAAACTATTTAATTCAGATAAATGTGATTCACGTTCAGCAAGTAGAATCTTAAGCTGCTTAGATAATGATGGAGGTGGTTCGTTTACTTAATATACACATAATGCCATAATTAGTTTTGAATTAAAATAAAATATAAGTAAAGTATTAAAGTAAAATATTTTGAAAATATTTACAATTACGACAATGCGTCCAGCGTTCGTTGGTAATTGCCGTGTGACTAAACCTCTTGCAGCTAATTCAGCTTTACTCTTCGATAAAGATACATCTAAAAGTTCATGTGGAAGAACAGCCTGATCTAACTCTTCTTTAACAGATAATTTTCTTTCGACAGTAGCAACCTTTTCATCGTCAAAACAATTGTGCCAAATATGAGAATTTTTCCTTTAAAAAAGCGACGTTTTATTCCCGATCGCGGGATATCGGGATAAAACATTAATTTCGCGCACTACGGCCGTTGTATTATACCACTGGCATTTGGAAAAGTACCTTCGGTAAAAATGTTCATAGATATCTCGGAATCACTCGCCGTGTATCGTATCCGTACATTTCGCACGGCGTTAATATAGCGTGATTAAACCGTATATTAAAAAAATATCGACTGCCCGAGCCTATAAGCAATATTTTAGTACCTTGAACTACTTAACAATCGTTATTTTCGCTTCGGTTCGGAAACGCCGATTAATATATATATAGAACGTAAAGGTACAAAAGTAAACCGAACGATTTTCCTTTAAAGCCACGTCCTTGAACGTGCGTATTTTTTATCGCGACGCCTATTTATAATAACCGCTTTTTAATTCGACGAATATTGTAATATAACGTTACGGAGAACAATCGTACTTTATCGTGTACGTACGTGTTGTTATTTCATTTCTTCTATAGTAGCCGATGGACGTTATTAATCGATAGAATACGAAAACGTAAAAAAGAATCCGCCTTACGTTAACTAATTAACAAATAACGTTAAGTCCGGACGTTGGCGACGTTTGTTTTTCTATTGCATTGACCACTGCCGTTATTACAACTATACAAATAACGTTATGTAAAAGGGCTTTGCGCGTCAGTCGTAACCGTTATCTGTGAAAATAATAAATAATAATTTTAATACCAACGCTCGGGGTAGAAATTATTTTCTTCTTGTAAAATATTTCCGAATAAGCCAAATCGGGTCGTATTTCCGACATAAATATATTCGCGTGACGAACATGTTTATCGGTTCGAGGTGTTTTTTTTTTTATTTAAAACTGTTATAAATATATGTTGTACTAAAGTGTAACAAAAATTATGTTAACGTTTAATACACGAAATTGGCGAGAAAAAGAATATACTACCGGCGAATAAAACAACAAACCCCCGAAACGAAACGATTAAAATCATTAAAATATTACTACAGAAACGAATAAGAGATTCTGGTTTCTTTTTATCTCATTACGCGTCGATGTTAAACGAAATAACTGATAAATGACGAACGAAGCCACATTAAATAAAAACTATTACGTCCACAACGAAGCCGTCCAAGAAACCGAACCCAACTTAAAAATACTATTTCAATGGCAACCATTTCAATTACAAAAACTTTACGCGCAAATGTATCGGTAAGCGATACATACGTACGATGTGTATCTATAACACGAGACAATTAAAAATCGGACACGGTCGTTATTATTTAAAAGACGAAAGCTTTCAAATTGGAATTATGGAAATTTTCGATTTTAAAATCACTTTTACAAGTAACGCAACTTATAATATTTTTTCGCGAGATATTTCGATTTAATTGAAAATGTCTTTTTGAATATAAATACGAAAAACGTTAGTAATTTCGTGATATATTCAAAAACGTTAAAAGTTAAATGTATTATCGAATTACAACCAATCGACGTTTGTATTAATATTAATAACAATATACGCGAGAATGTAATTTTTGATTTTTTGTTTCGATAATTTTTTATATATTAAACGACGTAATTAATTTTATTAAATATCGGAGCGTTTTATTACAGAAAACCTTTGTATTCTAAAATCATTTGCGGTCGCAAACGCAGACGTGCGCGCAATAAGGATCCCTTTTTAATATTAATTTTCGCGATTGTCAGGCCGACGACCGTGTTGAAATCACCGACCCACATTCTGGATGACCCACTAAAGTTCTCGCGGTAGCTGAGTAGTTCGCGCCACTAACCTGACCCCGGTTTCGATGGTAACGTAGTATGACAAATAATTAAATTAAAACCGAAACCGCTCGTTTTTGGAAACCCTAATAAAAACACCATATCACCGGCCCGAAATAAGTTTTAAACGTTTTATTTACGGCCGTTCAAAACAATGTTCGTACGTCGCGTTTTAATATCGTACGACGATTTAAAGGGAACAGCGCGTCAATGCAACGCGCTTGAAATTTCGTCGCGAGCGTAATATGTAAATTATTAATATATCCCGTTCGAATTATAACGTACTCGTATATCGTGCCGATAGATTTGCATAGCGAAATTGCAATTCGTTTCACAAACGTACGAGTGCGCGTTACAATACTACCCATTCCATCGTGAACCGTCACGCTTACTTATTAAAACTAGACTGGACCGGACCGCGTGTTTAATAATATTTGTGTACGAAACGCGAACTCCGTGAAATTGGCCGTTATATATTCCAGACTGATATGCGCATAAAGAGATCTAGAAAATCCCGTTTTGTACGGTACACGTTGGGATAAAACCTGTACGAGCGGCACAGCCCGTACTATCCGAAACCATTTTTGTAATCTCGTCACGTAAGCCTACTACAATACGTCTTATTTATCTAAAGGCGCAAATCCTCGCAGCGAAAAGTCGTCTCTGTTTCGAACCCCCGTCCGTGTCGTTCGACTAATACAAGTAAATCCGTTTCAAACGAGTTTTGATCTTCTTTTTTTTTAAATCGATATTTTTCTCCGAAATCTTATTATTACGCCGAATTAATTACGCGTAATTATCGTTGCGCTAGTAGGTAATACGGTTATACTTACGGGTCACAGTAATAACGTTATACAAACGATTTTATAAAATCTGCGTTCCGAACACAGTCACTACACATTAGCCGTGAGCCAATCAACTAATGGCTAAAAATTATTTGTATTACGTACGATTTATTTCGAAATCGGCGGAGTACACGGTTGAGAACGCTGCGTACGGACGATCGTAATCATAACCAAAAGCGAAATATTAACGATACGTAAATTATAATACCTAGTCGTTGGTTCGTACACATTCGTCGACAGTTATTTTGAAAATATTTGATACACGCAAATTAGCTAACGAAACGCGTCACCTATATGTAATATCGGCTAAAAGTCGAAAGAGTATTTATTTTATAGTTAGGAAAACTTTCGAAAAATATTACGAAAACGCCTTTTGACGAGGGAAACCCCGAAATAAAACCTCTCCTCGTGTGTGAATGGCAGTACTTGATTTATAGAATACCGCGCAGGCCGCGCTTAAAATTCGGTCTTGTCGATAATTGTTTGGACGCCAGGGAGAACGCATCGATTAACCACGCTAATCCCGTAATGTTTATATTGTGAACGAATACGACCGTCGGTTCCTTTTATTATGAATCGAACGGGACATTGTTACGACGATATAATATATCGGTTATGGTTGAAACCGGCTGACACGGTACATAACGTTACATATTGTTTATTCGATATGGATTTCCAATTAAGTAGAAACGCGCGTGTAACGGTTTTAGCCCAAGTAAAAGTTGTACCACTAGCGGGTGGGAGTGGAAAGATCGGCATAATCCTAACGACACTTGACCAATATTTGCGGCCATTCTGATTGACGTACCCTCCTGCGTATGGGATCCGGGAAATCGAAGGGGGCGTGTGTATAGCGGAGAAACAACCCGCACGACAGGACATTTCGAGACTTTCCGTGTGGGCTAAGGATCGTGCTCTTATCTCATATATGTCCGATATGTCCTCAATATGGACGGACGAAACCATCGTACCGGACGTGTACCCACGAGATTTATGAACACCGTCCGAGTAAACGTACGTTTAGCACGATCACGAAAGTTACGAGGGGAGTGGACGCGGTATTTCTCGTAGTATTTTAATATCGAATCGAAATTCGTGTCATTGCCACAAAATATACATACATTTATATATATATATATTATGTATACATTTCCGAGTGCACGTGGCAGAAACGACGGAGCCCCGCAGTGTACTATCGTGCACGCGAACGATATTTCGCACCCTTTTTATAATATGTAAAACACGTTAATATACTTCACAAATCGGAGAATCGTATGTAGCGACGCGAACGAATAAAAATGCGAATACGTAGAACGCGCACGCGTTATATTATACGCTCAAAGTATATTTTTACGTGTAAATTAGGTAAACTTAGGTTGGTCCGAAGTATTGCCTTCAAGCTTACCGGGCCAGTGAGGGTATTGCCGGTTCGAAAAAAAAAAAAAAAGGAAAACAAA